>WNGS01137045.1:0-12917 GCA_020271785.1 Procambarus virginalis
GTACGTGAGTGCGATATTTGCAAGCACACAGAATGAAGAAACAGGAAGCGAAAATTTATCTGTACCTGGTGCACTGAGAGCGAGTCGCGCTGTGTACCATTGGTACTTCGTTGATTATTACTCACTTCCAAAGTACTGAGTGTGTAATACAGTGTGTTACTGTGTAAATAGTGTGTGAAACTGTACATATTGTAATTTTAGTGAATTTTAACAGTAATATTGCGACAATAAACATTTATTGTGGACACATTACTGACACAGGTATCACAGCTCCATGGAACATTATGAACGTTCTACTGTATACATATTGCAAAGACACAAATATGCATCATATACGGTAAAAAAACAAATAAACCGCATTGGAAATTCAGTGGTACCTAGGAATACGAGTGTCCCTGAATACGAGTTTTTCGGAATACGAGCAGGATTTGCTCGGAAAATGTGCCTCGGAAGGCGAGGGTTACCTCGGAACACGAGTTTGTTGATACACGTACAGGCCGAACTAGCACGTGGTGGTACGGCAATCGTCGCCCCTCACCCCTCAGTTTACCAGTGCCTCGCGCCCAGTGACTATCCCACGTCAATTTCTTCACATGGATTTTCAGTGTTTTGTTGGATTTTTGGTCATTTGACCATAAAAGTTGTTATTATATATCTCACCATGGGTCCCAAAAGCCAGTGGTAAGGATCAAGGCAAGAAGCCAATGTGAGGATGACAATAGAGGAGAAACAGGAGATCATTCGGAAGCATGAAAATGGTACACGGGTTGTTGAACTGTGGGAAGAACCGTGGGGAAGAGATGCAAACTTTTATTGAAAGACTCGCCCAGAGAAAGCTGTAGTAGGCCATTGCCTTACTCTTTTCAATGACAATGTGATGCTTAACCACAGAGATAGCTTGCGAAGAAGGGAAAAACAAGCTTCCATGGACAGATTTGTGAGAAATTGAGCAGTGAGCCAGAACCAGGACCTAGTGGTATGCAGGCAAAAACGTGCCAGGGAGTGCACACCGGAAAGGTCTTCACTGCCTGATGTTATAATGGAAGGGGACTCCCCTTCCAAACAGTAACACCTCTCCTCTCCCCCCTCCTCACCCATCTTCCATATGCCTACAGCATATCAACAAGGGTAAGTAATAACTTGAACATAGTTTTGTAGGTTTATTTAGATGAATTAGGTATAAAAATTTAGTTTGAAGTGAGGTTTTTGGGGAAGTCAGGAACGGATTAATTCATTTCCCATTATTTCTTATGGGGAAATTAGCTTCGGAATATGAGTTTTCGGAATATGAGCTGTCTCTAGGAACGGATTAAACTCTTAAACCGAGGTACCACTGTACATAAAACAAATAATTGAAAATATATTTGTGGCAACACCCAGTGCTTGAATGGCCAGCGCAACTGTGTCTGGGCGAGTCACGCACGGGCGACCAGGCCCTGATGACATCACAGTGCACCTTGTCCACGTCCCTACAGCCAAAGTAAGTGGAATTTGGTATTTATTTTTACATAGACATGTTCAGGGAAGGGAATTTATCGTTTTACGAAGAAAAAAGAATTTTTTGGGAACACTTTATTTCATGCGCACCATGGGAATTTCTCAATAAACTCCGCGCAGCACGATGGTTAACCCTTAAACTGCGCAACACATCATATGATGTGTTGAGTAACTTGCTATAAATTGCGCAGCACGTCATATGACGTGATGGAGTACCGCGCAAGATTTGAATAGCCAGTGGGGTAGGGGGGCCCCCATAAGCTGCCCAGGGGCAATAGTAAACAGCAGCCATTTTGTAAAAAGATCCAGCTCACGCTATCAACGCGTGGGAGGTCCCAGTTACCCAGCGGTCACTATGGCGAGCGCACTGCCAAACGCCTCCCGAGCACGCACCATGCAATCACTTACCCGAGAGCAAATAACTAGTGAATTATTTTCTGATCAGGAGCAAAGTGATTTTGATGACCTGACAATGATAAGGACTACACACAATTGACCGATGGTAGTAGCACAGACAGTGAAAATGAGATGCAGCCTCCTCCGATGGCGAGGCACACACGCTCACCTGTGCCTTCTCATCCCAGTGTCTACTCAATTCACCCAATTCATCAAATTCTACCTCCAATTCACCTCTAAATAATCAGAATTCCTGTGCTTATTTAGAGTATGAAGATATTTTGGGCGATGAGTCAGAGGAAGGTGACTCATTTTCTGGTTTTAGTGAAGTAGATTAAGAGCATAGTGTTACCGCGCCTGTTGCTAGTACCAGTGGTGTTACCAGGCGAGAATTTGTTGTATCAGCAGCATCTCGCCTAGCCAAGCGCCACCGCATGGCACCACATGAGGAACCAAGACCCTCATGTTCACGTGCTTTCACCTCACGTTCACGTAGCGGCCGTACTTTGCGTAGATGGGCTTCAGCTTTTGGTTCACGGAGTGCAACACTTCCTCGCTGTCATTCCGCTGTTGCGACTCGCAGAACACCAGGTGTTCTTGTGTGGAGTGATGGTGACGATTTTATTCCTCTAATTCCTGCCTTTGACAATAAAGGCATTGGGATTACAGAGCTTTTCCCTGATAATGGTGAGGACATGTGTGAACTGGATTATTTTACAGCATTTTATGATGAGCCGCTCATGGAATATATTGTACACCAAACGAACCTTCATATGGCTCATCTCATTGGAAAAGAGATAACAGAATATTCACAATTGTGCCGTTGGAAAACACTACTGTAGGTGAAATGTATGTATTTTTAGCAATATGTATGTTGATGATAGCATTGTATCAAACACGCTATCACAGATTATTGGAGCAAAGACCAGACTATTCCAACACCTTTCTTCAGGAAATATACGTCCTGAGACAGGTTTCAGATACTCCTCAGATGCCTTCATTTTGCAAGTAATGAGGACCGGACAGAAGATGATAGACTTTGGTGAATCAGGCACTATATGAATGAAATGATTGGAAAGTTCAGAGATTTCTACATATCAACACAGAAGCTGGTGATTGATGAATCCCTTGTGCTTTTCAAAGGACATGTTGCATTCAAGCAGTATATTCCCTCCAAACGAAACAAATTTGGATTGAAATTCTTTGTTCTTTGTGACTGTGAAGCAGGATACTTGTTACACATGATTCTGTATTTTGCTATCGATGTAGACATTCCCGGTAATGACCAACATGGTTTCTCGGGTAGTGTGGTGAAGTAACTGACGGCACCATGGATGAACAAGGGCCACATTTTATATATTTATTTATTTATTTATTTATATACAAGAAGGTACATTAGGTTTGTGAGAATACATAGCATAGTATTTACAGTCTTGTAAAGCCACTAGTACATGCAGCATTTCGGGCAGGTCCTTAATCTAACAGATAATTTTAAGTAGGTAAATTCTAGCAGAATTAATAAAATAACAGATACATGGCAAGAAAAAAAATGAGATGAGATTAGTAAGTACTGTCTCCACTCGATCATCCGGACTATATGGGAAGGACCCCCAGCCAGATTATCACATTTTTCGGATAATGGTACTTTTTCACCTACGAGTCCAAAAGTGACCATTTCCAACTATTTTTATACTACAAACAACATAATTTGAATTGCCTTGCCACATATAATTATTAGATATTCAACTAGAAACCTCAACTTACCTTGTTGGTGTTCGTCTTCTTGATTGATGCCACACATCTTGAAGTTAAGAATTGTTAACAATTTACGTAACCTATACTAACACAACACTAAAATTAACACTTAAAATTACTGTCCAGTTCATTAAGCAAAGTTAGTTTTGACTGCCAGCTGCTGAAGCCTCACTGGTTGAAGGCGCTTGCATGCCCTCACTTGTTGAAGGCGCTTGGCTTGCCTGTGGTGCCTCACTTGTTAAAGGCGCTTGGTTGCGCCTCACTTGTTGAAGCGCTTGCATGCCCTCACTTGTTGAAGGCGCTTGGCTTGCCTGTGACGCCTCACTTGTTAAAGGCGCTTGGTTGCGCCTCACTTGTTAAAGCGCTTGCATGCCCTCACTTGTTGAAGGCGCTTGGCTTCCCTGTGACGCCTCACTTGTTGAAGGCGCTTGCTTGCGCCTCACTTGTTGAAGGCGCTTGCTTGCGCCTCACTTGTTGAAGGCGCTTGGCTTGCCTGTGGCACCTCACCTGTTGAAGGCGCTTGGCTTGCCTGTGGCGCCTCACTTGTTGAAGGCGCTTGGCTTGCCTGTGGCGCCTCACTTGTTGAAGGCATTTGGCTGCCTGTGACGCCTTACTAGTTGAACAACACGTAACTTGTCTTTAATTGCCAGGACAACCTTCTTCCTCTTAACACCTCCAGAACGGTTGATGCTGCTACCAGACATAGTCTTGGCCAAAAATGTTCAAAGTTACTATGAAAATAAAAAAGTTATTTAAAAAAATATTTCACTAATGGCGCAGCACTGTGTATAACACGAGGGACGGACGCACATGGGTTGACCAGTGTTGGACGGGTCCACTTGGGGTGGGGCAGCTATAGCACCTTACGTAGGCCGCCAGGAGGAAAAAAACTCAATACTTTTTTAAGGAAACTTCAGCCTGTGCACATTGCTTTTAGAAAACTTATTTATTTGTTATTACATAATTACTAGTACTTATTTCATTTGTTTTTGGCTATGATTAATTGTTCTAAAATTAATGGTAATTCCTGTACCCAGGTGGTCCCTCCCGACGCTCTCCTCCCACCCTCCCGACACCACCCACCCACCCCACCCCCTCCTCCACCATGTGTCTAGAGCCACAGACGGGATTAATATGGTATGGCCAAATGTTCATCCGGCCAAACCAGCTTTAATCCGGTTCCTGTGGCCATTTTGGCCGGATATTGTGATAACTTTATTCGATCACGATTTTGGCGTAGTGGGGCGATTTCCGGATGTTCGAATCCCAGATAATCGCGGGGTTACAGTATATTAAAGCACAGTGGTATATTAAAGCTCTGATTGATTACAGTGACAGCTTGATTGGTAATTAAACAAGATTAACAGGCACCATACAGCAGATTGATAGCACGTATAAGAAGACATCAATGATCAATGGTGAAGATGTTCGGATTGGGTACATAAAGATTGGAAGATTGGGTAGCAATAGATACAGTGCAGTTTTAAAGCAACAAGGTAAAAAACTATGAAGATGAAATTAGGTACTTTTTAGTATTGTTTTTGAATGCCGCAAAAGTTGGACAGCTTTTCAATTCAATAGGAAGTGAGTTCCATAGACTGGGTCCCTTTATTTGCATAGTGCTTACACAGATTCAATTTGACTCTGGGGATATCAAAGAGATATTTATTTCTGGTGTGGTGATAATGGGTCCTATTACATCTGTCCAAGGACAGTTTCAGAGCAGGATTTGCATTTAAGAACAGGGTTTTGTAAATGTAGTTGACACAAGAGAGTTTGTGGAGTGAGATTATGTTTAGCATGTTTAGGGAGTTAAAGAATGGGCTGAGTGTTGTCTGAAAGCAGAATTTGTTATTATTCTGATAGCAGATTTTGCTGGGTGATGATGGACTTGAGGTGGTTTGCAGTGGTTGAACCCCATGCACAGATATCGTAATTAAGATAGGGATAGATTAGTGCATAATATAGAGAGATGAGAGCAGAGTTCGGTACATAATATCTGATTTTGGAGAGTATACCAACTGTTTTAGAGACTTTCTTAGTTATGTGTTGTATGTGGATGCTGAAGTTGAGTCTCTTGTCTAGGAATAGGCCAAGAAACTTTCCATCATTTTTATTGCTAATGTTTACAGTGTGTGATCTGAAGCTGAATTGCATTTGTAAATTTACTTCCAATAAGATGTAATAGGCTTTTCTATGTTAAGTGTTAGTTCGTTGGTTGACATCCATAAGTGGACTTTTTTAGTTCATTTTAACAACATTATTTAGTGTATGTGGGTTGGGGTTTGAGTAGATGAGGGTAGTATCATCAGCAAACAAAATAGTTTCAGAATGTTAGAGACATTAGGCAGATCATTGATGGTATAAGACATAGAGAGGTCCCAGATGCTGCCCTTGGCACTCCAACGGTTATTGTAGAGTGAGAGAGGTTATATTATGATGGCTTCACATTGGTGTCTATGCACTAGATAGGATTTGGATATAGTCCAGTGCATGGCCTCAGATTCCATAATGATGGAGTTTACATAAGAGGTAATTGTGATTAACCACTTAACTGCGCCAACCGAGTTTTCTCGGTCGGCGGGAAACTGCGCCAACCGAGAAACTATTTTGATTTTTCGTAACCAATTCTAAATGTGTACGAGGTTGGTTGTGTACGAAATGGACTCTTAGGACCTCCAGTGAGAGGCAGCCATCTTGGAAAAAAATCCCAGAATGCCCTGGGGCTGCTGGCTGGTTAGTACTGAATGAGCAACCATGGGTGGCGCACGCCCTCTGGCTCCCAAACACCTGTCCGACGCGGTGTTGAAGATAATGCTCTGTCGGTGAAATTCAAACCTTATTGTTTGAAGAACATAAGGGTCATAATGTTGGGGAAGCCAGGCGCAATAAGGACCTAACACAAAGGTCGGATGCAAGTGATACAGCACCTATGAGACGATACAGCGAGCGTATCCAGTTGAGCTCTGAGCGTCACTCTTGCAATCCTATGCTATTTATTTAGATGATACTTAGATGAATCGTTTTCTGCGTTCAGTGATGATGCATCTGATACAAAATGGCATAGATGAACAGTGTTAGCGACTTCCATTTTGGTGTTTTCCATAGATATTTTCAAGGATGTTTGAATCTCTTCCCAACTGACAGACACTCTTGAGGCTAGATGAATCTCTTCCTGACTGACGGACACTCTTGAGGCTAGCTGAATCTCTTCCTGACTGATGGACACTCTTGAGGTATGCTGAATCTCTTCCTGTGTGGGACCATACAAAGCGATCTTTTCAAGACTATCTTACAAATTTATCTTTTCCTATAATCTTTTCAATACTACCTTATGCTTTACAAGCTTGGTTACATACAACCTACAAGTACTAAAGCCAAGGGTGTACGTGAGTGCGTTACTTGCAAGCACACAGAATGAAGAAACAAGCACCGAAAATTTATCTGTACCTGGTGCACTGAGAGCGAAGTCGCGCTGTGTACCATGGGCTACTTCGTTGATTATTATTCACTTCCGAAGTACTGAGTGTGCAATACAGTGTGTTACTGTGTAAATAGTGTGTGAAACTGTACATATTGTAATTTTAGTTAATTTTTAACAGGTAATATTGCGACAATAAACATTTATTGTGGACACATTACTGACACATGTATCACAGTTCCATGGAACATTATGAACGTTCTACTGTATGCATATTGTAAAGGACACAAATATGCATCATATACGATAAAAAAAACAAATAAAACCGCATTGGAAATACATAAAACAAATAATTGAAAATATATTTGTGGCAACATCCGGTGCTTGAATGGCCTGCGCGACCGTGTCTGGGCGAGTCACGCACGGGCGACCAGGCCCTGATGACGTCACAGCGCATCTTGTCCACGTCCCTACAGCCAAAGTAAGTGGAATTTGGTATTTATTTTTACATAGACATGTTCAGGGAAGGGAATTTATCATTTTATGAAGAAAAAAGAATAGTTTCCAAAGGATGATGAATGAGTTGCTCAGGGGCGCCGAGGGCTGCACAGTGTATATAGACGACATCGTTGTGTACGCCGATGATTGGAAAACGCACTTGGAAAGGCTCGGAGAGTTGTTCAGAAGGCTCGAGGAGGCAAACTTAACTGTGAACTTAGCAAAGAGCGAGTTTGGGAAAGCTCGCCTTGAGTACCTTGGGTTCGTGATCGGCCAAGGGGAAGTAACCCCGGTAGATCATAAAGTGCTGGCCATTAAAGAATACCCCGTGCCCAAGACGCGCAAAGAATTGTTAAGGTACCTCGGGATAATAGGATACTATCGCGGGTTTTGTAGAAATTTTTCCACGGTAGCACATCCTTTGACGGAGCTCCTATCCAAGAATGTGCGATGGAGATGGGGAGAGGCTTGTCAGGAGTCTTTCGAGGAGACCAAGAGACTGTTGACAGAGGCTCCAGTGTTAATATCTCCAGACTTCTCCGCCAAGTTTATCCTGTACGTGGATGCCAGCGACGTCGGAATAGGAGCCATGTTGGCTCAAGAGAGGAGTGAAGTGCATAGGCCGGTAGCATTCTACTCTAAGAAGTTTGTGAAATACCAGCGGGCCTATAGTACCGTTGAAAAAGAAGCGTTGGCACTAGTTATGGCCCTAAAGCATTTTGACGTGTACGTGGGAGGAGGGGCAAGACCTGTTCTTGTCTTCACAGATCATAACCCTCTAACCTTTTTGCACAAAATGAGGAACTCCAACCAACGACTAACGAGGTGGGCTCTACTGCTGCAGGAGAACTGGCTGGATATAAACACATCAAAGGAAAAGACAAACCAGACATGACTCTTATTTTAAGGGGAGGGGTATGTGACGGTGTTCCCCCCCTTCTAATTCTCCCACGCCTGCTGTAAGAGTCATGTTACTAACTTTAATCCAGATGAAACCACTAGAAAACAGGAAGAAATATTGCAACGGTTTGAGAACCATCTGAACAACCTACAACACCAACACACTGTTACCCAGGACGAAACAGACCAACATAAACTACTAGAGTCTGTAATTATCTCTTCACATGATTTTCCCCAAGAAACTGATGGAGAAGACTGTGCTGCCATTGTGATCAAGGTATTGCAGGATAAGTTAAGGTATTCACTTCAAAAAAATCACATCAAATCAGCTTATAGAGTGGGTACCAAATCATCTGGTACAAACAACCAAAGAATTCGAATAAAACTTGATAGCTGCTCCCGCAAGTCTGATCTTATCACAGCTGCAGTCGCTGGTAAATCCTCTGTTTATGTGAATGAATGTCTGACCAGGTTCAGGCAAAATCTCTTTTTTAAACTGCGTGGTTGCTGCAAAAATTCCACTGTAATTAAGCACTGTTTTGTGCGAGATGGTAAAATTATAGCTAGGAGGACTGACATTGGAAAAACCTATTCAATAACCACTGAAGCTCACCTTAATTCTTTCCTCAGTGACTGTGGGATAACTGCTGTATAGCCAGAATTCAAATTATAATCTCATTTAACTACCATTGTGTACTTTAGCTCTGCCTTTCCTTTCAAAAGGTAACTTTAACTAACTTTAGTTAAAAAAAATTGTCATCTTTACAATTGTCATCTTTCATTTTACTCCCATGTTCAGTAGTACACTGGCTTTGCCTGTGTCCTCTAGTATTAACTTCATTATCCAGTGTTCCTGAGTGTATCTCTATTTAAGCTACCTCATTTTGTCTTAGTGTAACTTTAGTATTAAACTATAGTGTACTTATAATAGTATAGTAAGCAAGCTTTTCATTTTATAGTTTTCATAATTGCTTTTTTACTTTTTTGGGCATCTATTGTTATTAATTATTCTAGTTCATTATTTACATTCCTAGTTCTCATTAAGTTTTTTTTTTTCTTTACTTAATTTACCATTGAGTTTATATTACTTAAATTACCATTAAGTTTATATTACTTTAGAATTTTTATTCTACTTTCCTTTATTTTCTATTTTGTATTTTGGCACTCTTGCCTTGTTTCCCAGCAACCAGCCTTTTTATGCAGACATGTATAGACCCAGAACTAAACCTCTTATCCACTATCTATGACAATCATCACTTTAATGACCAAAATTGCAGATATTTTACAGCACATGATGTAAACAATGTATTAACACATAATCACAATATCTCTGTAATCAACTTGAATGTTAGATCCCTAGGTAAACACTTCGATGATGTTAGTGCCTTGATTGAAACTATTGACAACAAATTCACTTTTATTATACTTACTGAAACGTGGTTGAAAGAGGATACTACTCAACTCTTTAACATGCCTAACTACTTGGCAATTCACAACTGTCGTCAAATTCAGAGAGGTGGTGGTACTGCTCTTTACTACCATCATGAACTAACATGCTTAAAAGTAATTAGAACTAGAGACTGCTGTGGGGAGTATATCTTCGCCAGTTTCAGAGTCAAGGGTACCGAGTCTATCCTGTCTGTAGGTGCAGTCTATAGAATTCCTAACACTGATGTGTCTGAATTCAATTCAAACCTTAGTAATCTAATACTCGAGAACAGACTGAACAAAACCATCTAATTATCGCAGGGGACTTTAATATTGACCTCTGCGAGCCTGAGCACCCTACTACTGTTAGCTTCCTCAACTGTATGAATTCCTGCTTCCTCATACCCTTAATCACTAGACCTACTAGAATCACTGATAGTACTGCCACGACTCTAGATCACATCTGGACCAACATAACCTCTCCGCTTACTTCAGGTATAATCACCGATAGCACTACAGACCATTACCCCACATTTCTCTTAACTAACATTAACAAACCACCTCTAGAGTCAAGGGAGATAAGTTTTAGGCTGCACAATGAATCTGCTATAGACAATTTTATAACTGCTGCTGATAATGTCAACTGGGAGTCAGAGTTAGGTAACATAGGGGACATCAACCTAGCAGTACAATCTTTTCTTCAAAAAACTCTAAGCCTTTATAACACCCACTGTCCTATGCTTACAAAACAAGTCACTACCAAAAGGCTTAACAATCCCTGGCTTACAAAGGGAATACTTAAATCCATTAATAAAAAACATGACCTTGAGAAGAAGTATAGGCTAGGAACCGTCTCCAAAGAATTCTCAAAAAATTACTCTTTACTGCTATCTAAGATAATTAGACGAGCCAAAGCTAAATACTACGAAGATAAATTTACCCAAATAAAGAGCAACATTAAAAAAACTTGGAGCACAATTTCACAAATCTTGGGATCAAAGAAGACTTTAAACAACAAACCAACACTCCTGTCTAATAACGATGGTCAGCTTTCAGCCTCTGATTCTGCTATTGAGTTCAATAGGTTCTTCTCTTCCATTGGGTCATCCCTTGCAAATGATATTCCATCTTCCAGTACTGATGTTAAGGACTACCTTACAGGTAACTATCCACAGTCTCTGTACCTAAAGCCTACTAATTCCACTGAAGTCAATGAGATAATCCTTTCCCTCAAAACCAAGTCTAGTGCCCTTGAGGAGATTCCGACATTAATTTACAAAAAAGCCTCCAGATCCTTAGCCCCTGCAATTGCATTGCTCTTCAACAAGTCACTTGAACTCCAAACCTTTCCAGATATTCTAAAAAAAAGCGAGAGTAACCCCTGTCCACAAATGTGGTGATCCACAGATGTTAACAACTACAGACCTATTTCAATCCTGCCTAACTTATCAAAAATTTTTGAAAAACTAATCTACAAGCAGCTCTACTCTTATCTAGCCAAGCACAATATACTTAGCTCTTGCCAATATGGCTTCAGACCTAAAAAACACTAACGATGCACTTATTAGTATGATTAACTTAATTCATGCAGCTCTTGATAAAAATGAGTTCCCTGTTGGGTTATTTGTGGACCTGCGTAAGGCTTTTGACACTGTCAACCACCAAAACCTTCTTCTTAAATTACATCATTATGGAGTCAGAGGACTCTCCCTGCAATACCTCAAATCTTACCTTACTGACAGACTCCAGTATGTTTCTGTGAACAATTCAATTTCTCCTACCCTACCCATCAACATTGGTGTTCCTCAGGGCAGTATACTTGGCCCTCTCCTCTTTCTCATCTACATTAATGACCTTCCAAATGCCTCCCAACACCTTAGACCAATTCTATTTGCTGACGACACAACCTTCATTTACTCCAGTCCTGACCCCCTTGCTCTAAATGCCACAGTAAATACCGAGCTTAATAAAGTCCATCTTTGGCTAACTGCCAACAAACTCACCCTTAACATTGACAAAACTTTCTATATTCTGTTTGGCAATAAATCCTCTAATCAAATAAATCTCAAGATTAACAATACCCAAATTTGTAACAAATTAGATGGCAAATTCCTTGGCGTTCTCATTGATCACAAGCTTAATTTCCAGGACACATTCTAAATATATCAAAAAATTTCAAAAACTGTTGGCATTCTTTCTAAGATCAGATATTATGTACCCCGCCCTGCCCTGGTGACTCTCTATTACTCCCTCATCTATCCATATCTCAACTATGATTTGTGCTTGGGGTCTACTACCAAATCATTTACGTCCTCTTATTACTCAACACAAAGCTGCTATTAGGACAATATCCAACTCTGGCCCCAGACATCACTCGGTACCCCTACTCAAATCTCTGAATATGTTAGATATTAAGTCACTGCACATTCTCTCATGTGTATTATACATATATAAAACGCTGAACTGTAATGCCAATCCTGACCTCAAAAGCTTCATTGAAAGCTGTAACAGAACCCATGAGCACCACACCAGAAATAAATACAGTTTTGATATTCCAAGAGTACGACTTAATCAACTAGAAATGCTCTACAAATCAAGGGACCCAGAATGTGGAATGACCTTCCCAACCATGTTAAAGACTGTACCTCTCTCAACCAGTTTAAGATTAAAACTAAACACTACCTGATTAATTCCCTGTAACCTACCTTACCACTCTATTGTCAACCCTGTATGTTATTTTTTTTTTATTCAACGCTGTTTGTCTACCTATTGTATTTGTGCTGCTTTTTCAGTCATGTTCCCCCCTTTTTTTATCTTTATTTGTATCTGTTCTCAATACATTTATTCTTTTTGCTCAATTAGTATTAAGTTTTAGATATTAATGTTTTTTGCCCGAAACGCATTGCGTAATAGTGGCTTTAGGCATGTATGTACTAGCTCTATCTCTAAATCCACTTATGTAAAATCACTTTATGTATGTACCTTTCCTGAATAAACATATTTATTATTATTTATTTATATT
>WNGS01137047.1:0-5000 GCA_020271785.1 Procambarus virginalis
ACAGTCCTGAGCATAGTTCACTACAACACTACACTCAGTCTACATATACCGATACGCTGGGGTACATCTGGTGTATATATCCTTATGAAATTAATAATTGCACCTGGAGCAATAGCTGCTGCACTGTGAACTTGGATAACATCGTCGAGGAAGCTGCCCAACATGTAACAGTTTAACTTGAATCTGCAACTCTAGCGGCGCCTGGCATTGCATGGCTTCAGTAACAAGTCTGCAGCTCTGGCGCAGTCAATACTTGGCAGTGATAGTTGGAATAACAGAATCAGTAAACAGAGCATTCGCCAGTATGTCCTGGGTTGGCATATTGCTGCTGGCACTGCCACATGCAGGCGAAGTTACCCTTCGGAAAGACCTACTATTCTCGTTTTCAACTATAACCTGCCTCGACCCATCCCATCCCATCCTTTCCTTCATTCAGAAGAGTACCTTTAGCGACTGTGGGTGAAATATATAAATATATAATAAGATAATCCGAGACGTAACAGATCATTATCTCGGTTATTATAAGTGTTTGTCCATTGATGTCTAAATATTAAATCATAACAATTCAGCTTGTGTATTATGTTTGCGTATTTAATATCAGCCATAAGTGAATTTGATTAATTTGATTTAGTGGCATTGATCTACGGGAGATTACGATCTAATTTATTATATTATTATTATACATCAAATAATTTTACAAATTATATAACAGGTTATTCTTCGAATTCCAGGCGGAATATGAATAGTTGGGCGTGTTTCCTATCACCTAATGCGCCTGTCCACCTAGCAGTAAATAGATACCCAGGAGTTAGCTTATTATAGGGTTGTATCCTGGGGAGGGTCAGTAGTTTGACCCCGGGGGGGGCCTTATTAGTCTAATATGCATATATACAATGGCTGCCTGTCCCCCGACACTAAAATAATATATATATATATATATATATATATATATATATATATATATATATATATATATATATATATATTATATATATATATATATATATAATATATATATATTGCCATGCTGACTGGACACTATTATATATATTGCTATACTGTACTGTATAACATGTATACTGTATATCAAAGCATAGTACAGGGCTGAAGTCAACTTGGTGTATACACTAAAAGACTGGGCTCATCTCGCTTGGCAAAATACATAACATGAATTAATTTAATGAAACAAAATTAGAGTAAAACTGAATGTTTTTATAATGGACTTTAGCATACGAGAAAATGATGAAGAAATATCCTTAGCGTATTTCAGCTCTGAAATTCATCATCCTTATATACTCTTCTTGACTTTGTGCTTCCCTCCGTGACACCAAACACATCATTAGCACTGCAAGATTTATATATATATAATGAACAAGTATAATAACTTCTCAGAGAAAGAGAAGAACAAAGAGAACACACAAGGGTTGACGCGAAGAGAACTCGACTCAGTTGTTTGCAAGATAAATTACAACGAATCCAAAGGTGACATTGGTTCAGAGACCCCCAAGATAAGATTACGTTATGCCATGACAACCGTAGAACAAAAAAGATATATGTCGAAATCAACATTACGTGAAGGAGGTAGCAAGAAGTCACACGGCTGAAAACATAAGGTCGTTTTCACGGCAAACTTCCTGTACGAGGTCACGGTGGTTAAAAGTTTGCTAGAACGACGTCGTTATGGGTAAAGCCACTGGAAGGAGTTTGGGAGAGGTAAAGGCACCATGCACTCAGTGTTATTGCACCGTTGCATGATATCATACATGTTCAACACAGATATATATGCGCTGATATAATCATTCTAGATGTCACTTAAAATATCACTATTTTTTTTTTAATGGCCAGGGTCAAACCCCTGTTTCAGAAAGTTCATATTAAGCAGGCGATGAGTTACAATAACGCGGCTAAAGTTGACTAGACCACACACTAGAAGGTGAAGGGACGACGACGTTTCGGTTCGTCCTGGACCATTCTCAAGTCGATTGACTTGAGAATGGTTCAGGACGGACCGAAACGTCGTCGTCCCTTCACCTTCTAGTTTGTGGTCTGGTCAAGTTCATATTAACATGACCTAATATCTTCGTTTTCGACTCACAATTGGGAGTTTCGGGTTCGATTCCTTGGCGGGATAGAAATGGTTAGGCACTTTTCTTTCACCTAATGTCACTGTTCACCTAGTAGTAAATAGGTACCCAGGAGTTCGAGAACTGTTATGGGGTTGCATCCTTGGGAAAGGTCAGTATTTTGACCTTGGTGGAAACTTTATTCAAGCTAACGTATTTGCTTACTTAGGCTTCCTGTCCCCAACAAAACGAATTATTATACTGTTCTAACCTGCTAAATTTATTAATGGTGTTTACAGTAACTGAAAGTCCCATTAAACATACAACATAGAAGACTTTATTAATATAAAATACCTAACGTTTCAATCAGTTAATATATACATGAAACTATTACCGCCAATGAGAGCTGATCACCTGACTATTTTACTTAAATTACAAAGGAATTACCAGAGGGAAAGGAATACAGTGTTATTCACTGTACCACCACCTCAGCCGCACCACTACAACCACCTTCAGATAAGCCCAAAAGATATCCAGATGGGATAGCCCCATCCTTGAGCAGCTGCAGTGTGTGTGGATGCTGCAACAGCTCCATGTGAGATTGCTCACCTCACAGCAGTGGCAGCCCCCCCCCCCCATGCTGGTGGCTTTTAATTAGTAGCCCCATGTCAGCTACTGGCACACGTCTCACACTGCTGGCCCTCCGAATGGCAGTGGGTCTGTCTTGCTACCACTGTGTACACCGAACATAAGTGTACTTGTGGCGAGATGGAGACTGACAGGTACAGTCAGCCCGACCTGCTCTCTCAGAGCAAAGGAACCCAGGGTACCTGGTTCTTAATCGATTGGCAGGACGTGATCCATGGAAAATTAATGGGTAAGGCTTACCATGGGGTTACATAGCCTTCCCGGTTTGGTGCCTTCTTTTTATAATTACTTGCTTACCATGGGGTTATGGTAAGGGAATGCTCTCAGAGTTCTAGCATTAGTCAAACACTGCCTGCTCCTCCCCTCAAATTTTAGTAAACTTGTGTATATCAAAAAATACAATTTTCAGGCTGAGTCTTCATTTCTTTAAAGACGCAGACCAAAAAATACGTCAGAAACAGACAACAAAACATATTTACTTGCGTAATCAAATTACTTGTTTCCCTTTTATGAAATAAAAATATAAATAGATTATGTTGACACTTTGTTTGATTAATCCCGGCCTTGTTTCCTGGCTTCCGACAAGACTTCTATTCACAACAACTGTTAACCTGGGTTGATATTTCCACATGGAAAGAACATTGCAATATAAAAATATATATACTATGATACTGACACTTGGGTACCAGGGTCATCCTGGGGCTTGGTTCGACCTGGACAACTAAAGGCTATGCCATCGTAAAGTCAAGAAATTCTAGGTACTCTGCTAATCCTCTTCCGCCGAATTCGTGTGGGTCACCATGGGAGTCGACTGCCTTTAATGGGGCCGCCCACAACCTGCTCTTGTTGGTCACCTACCCTACGTTAGTCACCATGCAAAGTTGGGTGAGCTTAGTCCTCTAATCATCAACAGACAAGCAGACCTTTTTTCTTGTAAATATAGATTTAGAACGATATATAACATCTTTTTTTTTTAACTTTTAATGAGTGAATATTTGCAATATTGCACACACACACACAACGGTCATTGTCCTACCAGTAACGGCAACAGAATCTTCAGGCCTTAAAGGAAAGAATGTTGCAGGTACATTTGTAACGCGTCCTGCAACCTACATATTTAAATAATGCTGTTGAAATGTGTAACTTGTACACACGCACAGAGAGAATAAATGAAAATAAAAAGTAGTTCCAAAATTGAAAATGTGTGTGAACAAAACAAAGTGAAATAGTTGTTTTTTCCAACTATTTTTTTTCCAATTTTACCATTCGTTTTATTACTGCGTCAGATGGAAGTAATTCCTCTGCAAATCGCTTGCTGATGCTTTATTGTTATCACCAGGGATGTGTGTACCGTCAATATTTAAACCAATATGTGTGTGTGTCTGTCTGTCTGTGTGTGTGGGTGTGTACACTCATCTAGTTGTACTCACTTAGTTGTGCTTGCGGGGGTTGAGCTTTATCCTCCTGATGAGTCGAGGTTATCCTCTTGATGTGGGACAAGTCTGGCGTGATATCAACCGCCATGTTGATATCACGCCAGAAGTATTGCTGCTTCTGCTGGTGCTTCTATCGCTGCTCTCTATCTGATTCTTGAAGAATTACATCTCCCAAATGACACCTTGTATCATCTTGGATAGTATTATGCATAATACTATCCTTTTGGATAGTATTATAACATGCATAAGAGATTGGCTACTATCCAAGGACACAACTTACTTCCTTCTATCCTTCCTGTCCCGTCTATCCGTCCCTCCAACACTCTTCACCCGTTCTCTAACCGCCTGTCCACCCCTTCCACACCTTTCTGCCATTTCTGGCCCGTCTATCCGCAGAGTGGTCTTGCAGTCGGCTCCTTTCACGCCCTATCCATCACCCCATCCACTGGGGGTAGTGCTCTCCCGCCTTCGCCAGTCACTCTCAATCTCAACTCTCCGCCATTCCACGGTCTTCGTTGGGTAGTATTTCCTTAAGGGCATGGTCTGCTGCCTTTGTTGTTACTGAAGTTCTTATGTTTGCTTCTGTTGTTGCTGCTGGGGCCTCTATTGATGCTGCTGCTGCTGCCTCTATTGCTGCTGCTGCCTCTATTGATGCTGCTGCTGCTGCCTCTATTGATGCTGCTGCTGCTGCATCTATTGCTGCTGCTGCTGCTGCCTCTATTGCTTCTGCTGAGTATATTGCTGCTGCTGCTGCTTCTATTGCTGCTGCTGCTTCTATTGCTGCTGATACCTGGTGCTGGTGCTTCTATTGCTGCTAATACCTGGTGCTGGTGCTTCTGGTGCTGCTAATACC
>WNGS01137047.1:17743-28748 GCA_020271785.1 Procambarus virginalis
AAAATGAGAAGGGTAATTACGTTGCAGAGAATGTGAAGAATGTAAACAAGAACTGGGAATTTATACGGTGGGTCCCTTTGCTTCAGCCATCTTGCTCCTCCTCCCGCCAACTCCTAATTAAATACCAACCAAGCGGGAATCCTTCAAAGATGGAGGAAGAGGAAGACAAGGAGGAGAAGGTGGAGGTGGTAGACATAGGAGGGAAGGTGAGAAGACTAATAATGGTATACCTGGATGATGTTCAGTAATGGCGTTGCAAATCTGTAGAACAAACTACTAAAAACTTTATTGGAAACTTCCAAGCATTGGTTTGATAATTACATGAGACTACTAACGCACCTAGTTGTATTTGAGGGAGGCGGGGGGGATGAGCTGTGTCCCGCCTTTCAACCCTTGACTGACTGATGTATAAGTTCCAGAGGCTACTGAAGTCTCTTATACCAGCTGCCTCTCACTGGCCAATTGGACTTCTGCGGGTATCTAGCGTACATTAATATTTTAAACCTGGCTTTAGACGGAGTTTGACACTGTATTCTACCGGTACTAGCCCTGTACCTACAGGTACCAGCCCTGTACCTACCGGTACCAGCCCTGTACCTACAGGTACCAGTCCTGTACCTACAGGTACCAGCCCTGTACCTACAGGTACCAGCCCTGTACCTACAGGTACCAGCCCTGTACTGAAATATGCGACTCGGCGCTATTTTGTTTATTTCATCCAAACACGGAACGATGCTGCACAAAGGTCAGATGTATGTCTCCTCCTAGAGCTGAGAGCTTTGTGTTACGGGGAAAGACTAAAGAAACTAAACCTCACGTATTTTGTAGTGAGAAGATACAGGGAAGATATGATCCGACATACAAAATCCTCAAAGGTAGCCAAAGCCCATATTTGACAACTAACCCGCCCGAACAAGTTATACGAACTCAATAAATCGGCTTCAGATGGAGACATAACCGAGCTTATTAAGATTAAAAAAAAAGATTGTACACAAATCAATTGAACTTTGAGAAACGGGACACAGAGCTAATATTGAAGGGACGTGAGCACAGTTACAAGAGTTGACCCTCACTTTCCCATAGTCACTGTTAAGTAAACACACACACACCACACACACACACACACACAACACACCACACACACACACACACACACACACACACACACACACCAGCGACAACTCGAAGGTGTCTCCCCTTGCAGCAGGCTGTGTTTATGTGGTTCACCCTGTACGCTCCCTACCCTCGACTCGTGTCCCTTACCCCTCCCATATTTCCCTTCCTATCATCTCTCAAACCCCTCTCCCACACCTCTCCGCCCCTCTCACTCCGCCACACAGATATTCAAATTGCGTTGAGGTGGAGACGCGCAGAGGTTCTATACAATTCAGCTATTTCCGACTACTCGCTTCTCAATGCAGAAGGGGATAGTTTGCAGATGGGTGTATATATATTAAATTGGTCTAATATATAGTGGCAGGGGTATAACCCAGCTGCTTGTCACTTAGTCGCAGTTGTAAGGGGCAAAGTGCTGGAAAGGACTGGTATCACAAAGCCTTTGTTCCAATTATTGTCATATTTTACCGCCGAGCAAATGAATATGAATTAAAAAGGATACATTTAGGTCCACGTACCCAGAGGGGGCATTGCTTCTGCTGGTTTGTGTGTGCAGGTTTGGGTGTGCAGGTTTGAGTGTGCTGGAGGTGTGAGGCAATGGAGGTATTTTGTTTCGTTTTCACCTGTTTCTCTTCTCCATTATAGCGTCTACAGTTTGCTGTGTTCCTGTTAACTCTTATGACATATTTGTTACCATCTCGCCTCTCGCTACACATTCTTAACTTGTATATATTGACCTGACTACACTGTCTGTACACCAAGTGGCAAGGGTCCAGGACGGGTCGAAACGTTTCTTTCTCAATATTCACTCTCGTTCACTCGTCTCGTTCACTTTCTCAATATTCACACACGTGTTGAGGGGGGGGGGGGGGTCGGCTCTGTATATTGTGTACAGATCTGATCTGCTGAAAGTTTCGTTACGAAATGTGA
Organism: Procambarus virginalis; assembly: GCA_020271785.1. Taxonomy (NCBI): domain Eukaryota; kingdom Metazoa; phylum Arthropoda; class Malacostraca; order Decapoda; family Cambaridae; genus Procambarus; species Procambarus virginalis. The sequence continues at coordinate 19,790 of WNGS01137047.1, forward strand.
TTTGGTGTGTCGCTCGTCTGTCTGTCAGTTGACACTGTTCAATATTCATCCATTTCTGGTTCATTTACTGTATTTTGAAGAATTACATTTCTTCCTAGTAATTAGTATAGATTAGTTTGGTTGAGATCAAGGGCCCCTCAACCTCTGAGGCAATACATCGACCTCTCGACAGATTACTAACCAGCCAGCACCAGTACTACAGTCCTGAGCATAGTTCACTACAACACTACACTCAGTCTACATATACCGATACGCTGGGGTACATCTTGGTGTATATATCCTTATGCAATTAATAATTGCACCTGGAGCAATAGCTGCTGCACTGTGAACTTGGATAACATCGTCGGGGAAGCTGCCCAACATGTAACAGTTTAACTTGAATCTGCAACTCTAGCGGCGCCTGGCATTGCATGGGCTTCAGTAACAAGTCTGCAGCTCTGGCGCAGTCAATACTTGGCAGTGATAGCTGGAATAACAGAATCAGTAATACAGAGCATTCGCCAGTGTATGTCCTGGGGTTGGCATATGGCACTGCACTGCCTGGCACTACCCAACTGCAGGCGAAGTTACCCTTCGCAAAGACCTACTATTCTCGTTTTCAACTATAACCTGACTCTACCCATCCCATCCTTTCCTTCATTCAGAAGAGTACCTTTAGCGACTGTGGGTGAAATATATAAAATATATAATAAGATAATCCGAGACGTAACAGATCATTATCTCGGTTATTATAAGTGTTTGTCCATTGATGTCTAAATCTTAAATCATAACAATTCAGCTTGTGTATTATGTTTGCGTATTCAATATCAGCCATAAGTGAATTTGATTAATTTGATTTAGTGGCATTGATCTACGGGAGATTACGATCTAATTTATTATATTATTATACATCAAATAATTTTACAAATTATATAACAGGTTATTCTTCGAATTCCAGGCGGAATATGAATAGTTGGGCGTGTTTCCTATCACCTAATGCGCCTGTCCACCTAGCAGTAAATAGGTACCCAGGAGTTAGCTTATTATAGGGTTGTATCCTGGGGAGGGTCAGTAGTTTGACCCCGGGGGGGGGCCTTATTAGTCTAATATGCATATATACAATGGCTGCCTGTCCCCCGACACTAAAATATATATATACATATATATATATATATATATATATATATATATATATATATATATATATATATATATATATATATATATATATTGCCATGCTGACTGGACACTATTATATATATTGCTATACTGTACTGTATAACATGTATACTGTATATCAAAGCATAGTACAGGGCTGAAGTCAACTTGGTGTATACACTAAAAGACTGGGCTCATCTCGCTTGGCAAAATACATAACATGAATTAATTTAATGAAACAAAAATTAGAGTAAAACTGAATGTTTTTATAATGGACTTTAGCATACGAGAAAATGATGAAGAAATATCCTTAGCGTATTTCAGCTCTGAAATTCATCATCCTTATATACTCTTCTTGACTTTGTGCTTCCCTCCGTGACACCAAACACATCATTAGCACTGCAAGATTTATATATATATAATGAACAAGTATAATAACTTCTCAGAGAAAGAGAAGAACAAAGAGAACACGCAAGGGTTGACGCGAAGAGAACTCGACTCAGTTGTTTGCAAGATAAATTACAACGAATCCAAAGGTGACATTGGTTCAGAGACCCCCAAGATAAGATTACGTTATGCCATGACAACCGTAGAACAAAAAAGATATATGTCAAAATCAACATTACGTGAAGGAGGTCGCAAGAAGTCACACGGCTGAAAACATAAGGTCGTTTTCACGGCAAACTTCCTGTACGAGGTCACGGTGGGTTAAAAGTTTGCTAGAACGACGTCGTTATGGGTAAAAGCCACTGGAAGGAGTTTGGGAGAGGTAAAGGCACCATGCACTCAGTGTTATTGCACCGTTGCATGATATCATACATGTTCAACACAGATATATATGCGCTGATATAATCATTCTAGATGTCACTTAAAATATCACTATTTTTTTTTTTAATGGCCAGGGTCAAACCCCTGTTTCAGTAAGTTCATATTAAGCAGGCGATGAGTTACAATAACGCGGCTAAAGTTGACTAGACCACACACTAGAAGGTGAAGGGACGACGACGTTTCGGTTCGTCCTGGACCATTCTCAAGTCGATTGACTTGAGAATGGTTCAGGACGGACCGAAACGTCGTCGTCCCTTCACCTTCTAGTTTGTGGTCTGGTCAAGTTCATATTAACATGACCTAAATATCTTCGTTTTCGACTCACAATTGGGAGTTTCGGGTTCGATTCCTTGGCGGGATAGAAATGGTTAGGCACTTTTTCTTTCACCTAATGTCACTGTTCACCTAGTAGTAAATAGGTACCCAGGAGTTCGAGAACTGTTATGGGGTTGCATCCTGGGGAAAGGTCAGTATTTTGACCTTGGTGGAAACTTTATTCAAGCTTAAAGTATTTGCTTACTTAGGCTTCCTGTCCCCAACAAAACGAATTATTATACTGTTCTAACCTGCTAAAATTTATTAATGGTGTTTACAGTAACTGAAAGTCCCATTAAACATACAACATAGAAGACTTTATTAATATAAAATACCTAACGTTTCAATCAGTTAATATATACATGAAACTATTACCGCCAATGAGAGCTGATCACCTGACTATTTTACTTAAATTACAAAGGAATTACCAGAGGGAAAGGAATACAGTGTTATTCACTGTACCACCACCTCAGCCCCACCACTACAACCACCTTCAGATAAGCCCAAAAGATATCCAGATGGGATAGCCCCATCCTTGAGCAGCTGCAGTGTGTGTGGATGCTGCAACAGCTCCATGTGAGATTGCTCACCTCACAGCAGTGGCAGCCCCCCCCCCCCCATGCTGGTGGCTTTTAATTAGTAGCCCCATGTCAGCTACTGGCACACGTCTCACACTGCTGGCCCTCCGAATGGCAGTGGGTCTATGTCTTGCTACCACTGTGTACACCGAACATAAGTGTACTTGTGGCGAGATGGAGACTGACAGGTACAGTCAGCCCGACCTGCTCTCTCAGAGCAAAGGAACCCAGGGTACCTGGTTCTTAATCGATTGGCAGGACGTGATCCATGGAAAATTAATGGGTAAGGCTTACCATGGGGTTACATAGCCTTCCCGGTTTGGTGCCTTCTTTTTATAATTACTTGCTTACCATGGGGTTATGGTAAGGGAATGCTCTCAGAGTTCTAGCATTAGTCAAACACTGCCTGCTCCTCCCCTCAAATTTTAGTAAACTTGTGTATATCAAAAAATACAATTTTCAGGCTATGAGTCTTCATTTCTTTAAAGACGCAGACCAAAAAATACGTCAGAAACAGACAACAAAACATATTTACTTGCGTAATCAAATTACTTGTTTCCCTTTTATGAAATAAAAATATAAATAGATTATGTTGACACTTTGTTTGATTAATCCCGGCCTTGTTTCCTGGCTTCCGACAAGACTTCTATTCACAACAACTGTTAACCTGGGTTGATATTTCCACATGGAAAGAACATTGCAATATAAAAATATATATACTATGATACTGACACTTGGGTACCAGGGTCATCCTGGGGCTTGGTTCGACCTGGACAACTAAAGGCTATGCCATCGTAAAGTCAAGAAATTCTAGGTACTCTGCTAATCCTCTTCCGCCGAATTCGTGTGGGTCACCATGGGAGTCGACTGCCTTTAATGGGGCCGCCCACAACCTGCTCTTGTTGGTCACCTACCCTACGTTAGTCACCATGCAAAGTTGGGTGAGCTTAGTCCTCTAATCATCAACAGACAAGCAGACCTTTTTTCTTGTAAATATAGATTTAGAACGATATATAACATCTTTTTTTTAACTTTTAATGAGTGAATATTTGCAATATTGCACACACACACAACGGTCATTGTCCTACCAGTAACGGCAACAGAATCTTCAGGCCTTAAAGGAAAGAATGTTGCAGGTACATTTGTAACGCGTCCTGCAACCTACATATTTAAATAATGCTGTTGAAATGTGTAACTTGTACACACGCACAGAGAGAATAAATGAAAATAAAAAGTAGTTCCAAAATTGAAAATGTGTGTGAACAAAACAAAGTGAAATAGTTGTTTTTTCCAACTATTTTTTTCCAATTTTACCATTCGTTTTATTACTGCGTCAGATGGAAGTAATTTCCTCTGCAAATCGCTTGCTGATGCTTTATTGTTATCACCAGGGATGTGTGTACCGTCAATATTTAAACCAATATGTGTGTGTGTCTGTCTGTCTGTGTGTGTGGGTGTGTACACTCGTCTAGTTGTACTCAGTTGTGCTTGCGGGGGTTGAGCTTTATCCTCCTGATGAGTCGAAGTTATCCTCTTGATGTGGGACAAGTCTGGCGTGATATCAACCGCCATGTTGATATCACGCCAGAAGTATTGCTGCTTCTGCTGGTGCTTCTATCGCTGCTCTCTATCTGATTCTTGAAGAATTACATCTCCCAAATGACACCTTGTATCATCTTGGATAGTATTATGCATAATACTATCCTTTTGGATAGTATTATAACATGCATAAGAGATTGGCTACTATCCAAGGACACAACTTACTTCCTTCTATCCTTCCTGTCCCGTCTATCCGTCCCTTCAACACTCTTCACCCGTTCTCTAACCGCCTGTCCACCCCTTCCACACCTTTCTGCCATTTCTGGCCCGTCTATCCGCAGAGTGGTCTTGCAGTCGGCTCCTTTCACGCCCTATCCATCACCCCATCCACTGGGGGTAGTGCTCTCCCGCCTTCGCCAGTCACTCTCAATCTCAACTCTCCGCCATTCCACGGTCTTCGTCGGGTAGTATTTCCTTAAGGGCATGGTCTGCTGCATTTGTTGTTACTGAAGTTCTTATGTTTGCTTCTGTTGTTGCTGCTGCTGCTGCCTCTATTGATGCTGCTGCTGCCTCTATTGCTGCTGCTGCTGCCTCTATTGCTGCTGCTGCTGCCTCTATTGCTGCTGCTGCCTCTATTGCTGCTGCTGCTGCCTCTATTGCTGCTGCTGCTGCCTCTATTGCTGCTGCTGCCTCTATTGCTGCTGCTGCCTCTATTGCTGCTGCTGCCTCTATTGCTGCTGCCTCTATTGCTGCTGCTGCTGCCTCTATTGCTGCTGCTGCCTCTATTGCTGCTGCTGCCTCTATTGATGCTGCTGCTGCCTCTATTGCTGCTGCTGCCTCTATTGATGCTGCTGCTGCCTCTATTGATGCTGCTGCTGCCTCTATTGATGCTGCTGCTGCCTCTATTGATGCTGCTGCTGCCTCTATTGATGCTGCTGCTGCTGCTGCCTCTATTGCTGCTGCTGCTGCCTCTATTGATGCTGCTGCTGCCTCTATTGATGCTGCTGCTGCCTCTATTGATGCTGCTGCTGCCTCTATTGATGCTGCTGCTGCCTCTATTGATGCTGCTGCTGCCTCTATTGCTGCTGCCTCTATTGATGCTGCTGCTGCCTCTATTGATGCCGCTGCTGCCTCTATTGATGCTGCTGCTGCCTCTATTGATGCTGCTGCTGCCTCTATTGATGCTGCTGCTGCTGCCTCTATTGATGCTGCTGCTGCTGCCTCTATTGCTGCTGCTGCTGCCTCTATTGCTGCTGCTGCCTCTATTGATGCTGCTGCTGCTGCTGCCTCTATTGCTGCTGCTGAGTATATTGCTGCTGCTGGTTCTTCTGGTGCTGCTGCTCCTAGTGCTTCTACGGCTGGTCTTGTTGTTAATATCTTCTAATGCTGCTGCTGCTGCGGCAACAGCACTAGCTGTTGTTTGTGCATATGATGGTGCTCATGATCATGGTGATTCTGCCATCACCGCGTCTCTCCTGTCTTTCACTATTTAATAATGTAATAATTATTTTTGTCGAGGACAGAAAGCCTCTGTTACTTTATTACAATATATTATATTATTGCTATTGGCATATTATTATGTCAATTGTTAATATATCAAGTATTGCTATGTCAACATAAGGGGGGAAGATGAGTAGAATAGCTTCCCAGCATTTGTCATTGAGGAAAATATATATAGTTAGCTTTAAAAATAGGCTCTTTAAATACATGAAAACGGGGCGGTTGGACAAAAGTCTTATCCAACTGCATGTTTGAATTCTCTAGAGTCTCGTTAATACAAGCAATAAAAGCCAGCTCCTGATGAAAGGGCTGTAACGACGTGATAAACAATGCTTTACCTTCATCCAGTGTGATCTGCTCGACCAGCCCGCCTGCGGGTACTTGGTCGTGTGGGTTGTGTTCTTGCCGCATTCCTGTTATCCTGGCACACGTGACGGGAGCAAGTGCTATATACAATATGCAACCCGTCCTCGCAAATTCGTATAGTCAATATTGACTTATTAAATACGGCATAGGTGATATACTAAACATAATAGTTTACCTTGAAAAGCTTCATAGTAAACACCGACCTTACCTAACCTTGTTAGTATGTTAAGATAAGCATCTTATTGCTTCGTAATTACAATTGTTACTTAATCTATTATAGGTATAGGTTAAGTAATAATTGTAATTACGAAGCAATAAGATGCTTATCTTAACATACTAACAAGGTTAGGTAAGGTAGGTGTTTTCTATGAAGCTTTTCAAGGTAAACTATTATGTTTAGTATGTCACCTATGCCGTATTTAATAAGTCAATATTGACTATATGAATTTGCGAGGACGGGTTGCAATATGCTAATATGGCATCTTGTCTTGAAAAGATCACTGTACCTTCAGTCACTTGAGAAATTACAGGACAAGCATAACATAAATTGCCTTAATGTTCCGCTTTTCATATATACTAAAACTGAACGAAGCAAAAGGAACGAAAAAAGTATCTTTGAAAGTGATAAAAAAAGTTCAGCTCACATAAAAAAATGTTCCCACATAAAAGAGTAAGGAAAAAAAAGTTTAAATGATTCAGATGTAAGAGAAAAAGTTTTCTCCAATATCCTGGCCAACAGTGTTCTCTCAGAGTCGAAGGGTGCTCACGGAATACCTAAACACGTCTTGAGGTCTCTATCTCACTTGAGCACCAATCCTGCCATCTAATTGGCTGTTGGAGAGTCGTTTTAGGCGTCCTGATTGGCTTCTTAGTGTCGCTGTAACTCAGGATTTTTCTATAGCGAGTATAAATCAGGGTGGGTATTATCAGTGTTTGTTTAACGCGAATGGCAGAAAGGATGGGCTCGGTGCCGGAGACTGATGGGGTAGTGGTGCAGGTTCCTCTGTAGATGTTGACCAGACCACACACTAGAAGGTGAAGGGGCGACGACGACGTTTCGGTCCGTCCAGGACCATTCTCAAGTCGATTCCTCTGTAGCTCGTTGTGGCAAACCTTACGTTTCTTTGTATTTTAATCTTTATTCTTATATCGCCAAGGAAACCACGATAACCATATTCAGCTGACAGATCCTGCTACACAAAAAAATAATTTGCGTTATATAGATGCACAAATAAATGTTACGAAATATTACTCTCGAAGAACAATGAAACTTGTTAATGCTCAAGATCTAGACAACCTCTCCCACAGTATTTGTATTTTACGTTGATTTTTGCATTTCTCGTGTTTCCTGAGACCTCTGTATAAGCGAAGGTCATGTGTTACGAGACTCTTGTGAGTCGGCCACAGCTTGAATTAACATAGCCTGAGGCTGGGTTGAAATTGCATTCGTCAACATTATAAAATCACCTAAAGGCTGGATAAGGTCACATACATTTAAAGACAAATGAGGTACATGCAGAGAAGATTATGTGCGAGGGGGGAGGGGAGAGTGAGGCGAGGAGAAGAACCGAGTTAGAGGAGATATTGTAGTATAATATGTACTGGAAGGGGCTTAATCCAGCTGCTTGTCACTTGGTCGCCGTTTTGAAGGCGAAGTACTGATAGGGATTTGTTCCTTAAAGTCTTGTTACCTTAATGGTTGTGGTTCACAGATTCACACAAGGAAACAAATGTGTACTTGTGTGTGGGACCAGAGCCCAGCACCACACCAGCAAGCACAACTAGGTGAGTACACACACACAACACACACACACACACACAACACACACACACACACACACACACACACACACACACACACACACACACACACACACACACACACATGGCTTCTCATATGAACATTTCGTGATGCTCACTTGTTTACTCCGATGATTCTAACCAAGAAGCCTCGCATAAAATAACAAAATATGACCGCCGTCCGTGTTTTTCATTCTAAATAGGGAGCGAGCGGAGCGTGTTTTGATTAGCTAGGAAATATGTTCCGAGGCAAAACAAACCAAACTCTAAGGGATTACTTATGCACAAAGATTTTGTTTTGGGAGGTGGGGGGGGGGGAGAAGGGAGTAGTAAGGATGAGTCCTCAAAGGAATTAGTTATAAACTCTTTCCTTGCTCTTTCTCGTGATATTTTGATGGGGCAAACACCCATCTGTGACTTTTATTCCTGAAGTTCGCGCTAAAGCTGCGGCGCCCGCGAGTTTGCTGGTAAATATGTCCCGATGTAAACAAGACCGTGTACGAAAATGTCGAGAGTCCAAGGAGAACTTTTCGTCTCTTTGAGAAACCTCCTTAGTTTTTTGCAGCTAAATTTATTTTTAACCCAACAGAACTTTCAGTGACGATATTTTTTGTTTCATGTTCAGAACGAAAGTCAATTATATCATAATTTTATTTCTCAAACTTGAATTTCAAACAATATAATTACTTTATACCATCAGTGGCCAAGCCACATCACTTTTTTAACATCTTTTTCCTTTTCATAAAAATTGAGAAAAATATTTTTTTTATTGAATATGGGAGAAATGGGTGAGATTCATGATTCTAGCACGAATCGTCTATAAATTTCTTATGTTTTTCTTCACTTCAACATTAAGTTGAAAAAATTAACTCTCCAAAGTTAATTTTATAATTTTA
>WNGS01137048.1:0-14085 GCA_020271785.1 Procambarus virginalis
CCAGGAAAGGACTCAGGAATGCCCGAGGATTTCCTAGCAATCTATAGTACGAAGTCCTTAGTGATTTCTGAAGTTCCTCGCAAACTTAACAGGGCTAATAGTATGCAATATTTTCCCTGCCTGGCGATAGTGGACTCAATCATACAGTGCTGCAGTAGTTTGGAGCATCCATGCTGCTTACAGACATACATGGTGTACTTTCCACACGGGGAATTGCAGTCCCCGCTCCTAGGCTGTCAGTCCCAGCACCCCACGTAGGATTCATGCACTGGATGCTATGAAGTAGGATGAATTGCCATATAAGACCATACACATCGTCATATAGTCTACTTATTCTTCTTCTCCCCTCCGTGGTGCCTCCTTGCCGTGGTGAGGGCTCACGTACACCTCCCTGGGACCGGTGTGGGTTGCCTGTGCCCCCTCTCCTGCCCCCTCTTTGGGTGGTGTACGTGCTGAAGGGCACCATGTAGGGGCCTTGTGAGCCATCGGACCACCCGCTGGAGGGGTCGCCTGTGAGAGGCCGCCCTGAGTGGATGGTTGGGTGTCCAGGCTAGGGCGATAGGGGGACTGGGGTCTTAGCACCAGTGTGGGAGAATGCACGAAGTAGTAGGACTCCCCTGTTGAAAAGGGGGAGCACCGCTGGGGACGACACACCCTTCCTGCACTGGCCCGCGCTCGGCCTCCCTGGCTGCCCTGGTAGGTGGTATCCCTTGGTTCCGGGTCCCATCCCTTTTATTAGTTTGCTATATGGATGACGACTTGACTACTTCTAACCAGGCTCATGGGGTGGGCGACCAGGCCCCTGAGTCGGACCGTCCTGGAAGACCGGGATCTGTAGCCTCCACTGCAGAGCCCGGTTTAGGCCCAGACCGGACTCTTCCTCCCTGCTCCCCTCCCTCCTCTGTGGTTGGGTCGAGCTCCAAGCCTGCTGTGGTGACCGTCTCGTCCCCTTGCACGGCTCCATCTCTTCTTGCGACTACTGCGCCTTTCGACCCGTCTCTCTCTACGGGTTCTCATCGCCGTCCCCGCCGCGGCCGCTCTCGTATGCTTCCTTCCCATCCTACTTCGTTCCATGCTTTGTTTGGTCCTGCTACATGGACTAAGTATTTTGACCTCCAACCCTTGGACTCAACTCCTCCTGACGATTTTTCCCTTCATAGGCATCTTGTCGATTCCGTGGATGCCTCTGTCACCTTCACCCCACTCGTCTTGGTACCCGTGTCGTTGCTGCTCCTTCTCAGGATGCGGCCACTCGCTTGGCCGCCTTATCCTGCCTTGGTGAAACCCCTGTTCGGGTCTCGAAGAACGCCCGGTTGAATGCCAGTGTGGGCACTGTTCTCCTCCCGCACCATGTTGCGACCGGTGTTAGGGATCTTAGGGACTGCCACGAGGATATCAAACATGTCCTCGAGGCCCAAGGTCATTCTGTCCTCCAAGTGGATACATTTATTCGTCCCCCTCGTGGTCATCGCCGTCTGCCTCTTCGGGTTGTGAAGGTTACCTTTGATGGTAGGACCCTTCCATCCTCTGTTATTCTCGCTGGTGCCAGGTGCTCCGTCCAGGAGTATATTCCATCTCCTCGGCTCTGCGGTAAGTGCTGGAAGTTTGGGCATGGTACCCTCAGGTGCTCTAGTCCTGTCTCTCTCTGTCCCCTGTGTGGAAGCGAGGGTCACTCTAAGTTAGAGTGCACTTCCCCCCAGGCCCGCTGCCTCAATTGCGGTGAGGCCCACCCTACCTTCTCCCGTGCGTGTGTTCGTTACAAACTTGAGGCGGCTGTCCTCAACTTGAAGCACCGGGACCGTTTGTCTTTTCCTGAGGCTCGGCGCCAAGTTCATCGTCTCCCCTCTTTCGCTGGTGTCTCCTATGCTCGAGTGGTGCGCTCTTCCTCTCCTCGTCCTTCCCGCCTTCCTCAGTCTCACAACCGTTTCCGAGCCTTAGACCCAGACACGCCCACCACCGCCTCCCCTGTTTCCCTCAGTTCTGTCCCGAAGGGTCCCCCTCCTGGTTCTCTGTCTAGGGCTCCCCTTCATTCTACCCAGTCTGTCGCATCTCCTGTGTCTTCTATTTCCTCTCCTACTAGTCCTTCTCCTCCGTCTCTTGGCTCTCCACGCCGCCTGACTGTGCGGGCCGACGTCCATCGCTCTCCTGATGGTTGTGTTGTTCGCTCTCGCTCTTCTTCTCCTATCGAGACTCTGGAGTCTGTTGCCCAGTACGTTGCTGCTGGGACGCCTGTTTCTTTGAGTCAGAAGCGGAAACCTGGGTCCTCTCCTTCCTCCTCCCCTGTCGGTAAGAAAGCTTCGCTTTCTTCTTCGCCCCCTATCTCTGCTTCTATCGTTCCTTCCCCTCCCGCTTCGGTGGTGGTGCCCCCTGTTCCTACTGTGGGGGTTTCTTTAGCCCCCAGTTCCATCTCGGTTACTGCCCTTGCTGAGGTGCGCTCCCCTCTTTCTGCTCCCCCTCCTCCCCTTCCTTCTCCTCCAGGCCCTGCTCGTCCACCTCTGGTCCGTCCTTCCGCTTCTTGCCCTCCTTCTTTACTCAGTTTACCCATGCCCCCTAATCCTGACTTTGCTGACCCTGATCCTGACTCTGTGCTTTTTTAGCGTGCTGTGTTCCTTCTTCACCTTTGTTTCTTTGCTCTCTGTTACTCTCCTCTCTCTCTTTAGTGATGTCTTTTCTTCAGTGGAACATCCGTGGATTTTACGCCAATTTCCTTGACCTTCAACTTCTCATCTCACAGTTTTCGCCCCTTTGTGTCTGTCTCCAGGAGCCGATGCTTGGTTCTCGTTCTGGTCGCTTCCGTGGCTATTCTTTTCTCTCCCCTCCCCCAGCTGTCGCTGGGGTCCATAATTCTTCTGCTCTCTTGATTCGTTCCGATGTTCCCTTTGTCCCCTTACTTTTTTCCTCGCCTCTCCACTGTTCTGCCGCCCGTGTCTTTGTGCGTAGATGGTACACGGTTTGTTCCATTTATCTTCCCCCCACTGTCCCACTTTCTCTTCCCGATCTTAAACACCTCCTAGACTCCTTGCCGGAGCCTGTGCTCCTGCTGGGTGATTTCAATTGTCGTCATGCCCTTTGGGGTGATGTGCTGACAAACACCCGGGGTCGCCTACTTGAACCTTTCATCCTCTCTTCTTCCCTATCCCTTCTTAATTCTGGTGAGCCCACTCATTTGGACTCTCGGACTCGCTCCCTTTCTTGTCTCGATCTTTCTCTGTGCTCGTCATCCCTTTCCTTAGATTTCGGGTGGCGAGTCCTTGATGACCTCCATGGCAGTGACCATTTTCCTATCCTTGTCACTTTTTTCTCCTTTCGCCCTCCTCTCTCCTTCCCTCGGTGGCGGTTTGCCGAGGCTGACTGGCGCCTTTTTACTCTCCGTGCTACTATTTCCGAGCTCTCCGTTTTACCTCTCCCTCGCGCCCTCCTTCTTTTTCATGACACTATCTTTGACGCTGCCCTGCACTCTATTCCTCGCTCTTCCTCTCGGGGAACGCGAAAGTGCGTTCCCTGGTGGAATTTGGACTGTGCTCGGGCTGTCCGCTGTAAGCGTGCAGCCTGGAAGAGACATCGCCGCCGGCAGACGGTTGAGTCTTTTCTTTTGTTTCGGAAGGCGAGTGCGGTGGCCCGTAGGACCATCCGTGCGGCTAAACGTGCTTGCTGGGCGACTTATGTCTCTACCGTTACTTCCGAAACTCCTCTTCCGCTGGTCTGGAAGCGTATCCGCAAGATTGCGGGTAAGTTCATTCCCGATGTCTCCCCAGTCCTTCGCCTCCATGGTGCTCTTGTGGCGGACCCGTTGCAGGTTGCGACCGAACTGGGTTCCCATTTCTCCTCTGTTAGTTCTGGTTCTCATCTCCCCAATCCTTCCTTCTTCGTAAGCCTCTCCTTGAGTCTCGTCCTTTAAATTTCTGTACTTTTCTCCACCTTCCCTATAATGATCCCTTCTCTCTCTCTGAACTTCAATCTGCCCTAGCCCTTTGTGGTTCTACGGCAGCGGGCTCTGATGGCATTCATTATGAAATGCTCCGCCATCTCCCTCCGTGCACGTCTCAGTATTTACTGAGTCTGTACAATCGGGTCTGGGAGTCGTCGTCAGTCCCTGAAGACTGGCTCGATGCTGTTGTCCTCCCTGTTCGGAAACCAGGGTCTCTCGGGTCATCCCCCAAGGACTTCCGCCCTATTGCCCTCACGAGTTGTGTCTGCAAGCTCTTTGAACGTATGGTTAACGTTCGTTTGATGTGGTTCTTAGAACACTATAACCACCTCTCTCCTTCTCAATTTGGTTTTCGCAAGTGCCGCAGCACAACGGATGTCCTGGTAAACTTGGAGGTCTATATTCGTACTGCTTTTGCTGCGAAGACTTCCGTTGTTGCCGTCCTTTTTGACCTAGAAAAGGCTTACGACACTACCTGGCGGTATCACATTCTGTCTCAACTTCATTCTTTTGGCCTTCGTGGGAACCTCCCTCTCTTCCTCCAGAGCTTCCTCTCTCGTCGTTCCTTTCGTGTGCGGCTTGGTACTGCTCTCTCTGCCCCTTTTCGGCAGTATGAGGGTGTACCCCAGGGTAGTGTTCTGAGCACTACTCTTTTCTAGTTGCCCTCAACGGTCTTCTTTCTTCTCTTCCTTCTGGTGTCTTCTCTGCTCTGTATGTTGATGATCTTACCCTTTGCTGTCAGGGTGATGATTCACCTCTCCTTCAACGGCGGCTTCAACTTGCGATTGATGCCGTGTCGTCGTGGGCCACCGATCATGGCTTCAAGTTCTCTGCATCTAAGACTTGTGCTATGACCTTTACTCGGAAGCATGTTGTTCTTCGTCCCTCTTTGTCGCTTTATGGTCATCCCATTGTGTACAGGGATTCCGCAAAGCTCTTGGGGTTAGTCTTTGACACTCGTTTGTCTTGGTCAGCCCATATCTCTTGCCTCCGAGTTGAGTGCTCTAAGGCCCTTAACCTCCTTAAGGTTTTGTCCCATACTTCTTGGGGAGCGGATAGACGCACGCTCCTATATTTGCACTCCTCTCTCGTCCTGTCTAAACTCGATTATGGTTGCCCTGCTTACTCTTCTGCTTCTCCTTCTACTCTTCGCCGTCTTGATGCTTTGCACCATACTGGGTTGCGTCTCAGCTCTGGTGCCTTTCGTTCGACTCCCGCCCTCAGTTTGTATGTTGACACTGGCTTTCTCTCTCTCCAGGACCGCCGTGACCGCTACTGTCTTCGCTATCTTGCGCGGTCCTTACAGCATCCTTCCTCTCGCCTCTGTCGTGCTTTGACTTTTCCTCCTCCTGTAGCTCCTGTTCCTCTTCATTGTCTCCCACTTTCTGTCCGGTTATCTCGCTTGCAGGATTCTCTTTCTGTTCGTCTTTCTAATGTTTCTCCTCGTATTGTTCCTTCCTTGCCTCCGTGGAGAGTCCCCCTTCCCAAGTTTTGTACGTCCTTGACTTGTATTACTAAAGCCTTTACCCCTCCTACAGTTCTGAAAAGCCTCTTCCTTGAGCACTTTTCTTCGCACTCCCGCTCTATTTCCATCTTTACCGATGGGTCTAAGTCTGCGGACGGTGTGGGCTACTCTGTTGTTTTTCCTGACCGTACTTATATGTGTCGCCTCCCTTCGGAGGCTAGCGTCTTTACGGCGGAACTTTATGCTATTCTCTATGCTCTCCGTCTCTTGCTTTCTCATTCTCATTCCTCCTTTGTGGTTGTCGTTGACTCTCGTAGTGCCCTAATGGCTCTTGGGTCCTTTAATCCTGTCCACCCAGTGGTCATCGAGATTCAGCAATGGCTGTTTCTTATTTCTAGTAAGTTTAAATCGGTAGAGTTTTGCTGGGTTCCCAGCCATATTGGTGTTTCTTTGAATGAGCGTGCAGATGCTGCCGCTAAGGAAGCCATCCGTTCTTGTCCCATCTCCCGTAAGGGTCTTCCTTATTCTGACTTTTATCCGGTTATTCATTCCTCTATCCTTGCCCGTTGGCAGAGTTGTTGGTCCTCTGTGGTTAGTAACAAACTGCGTACTCTCAAACGTAGTGTGTCCCCGTGGCCTTCCTCCTACCACCGTAACCGGCGGTGGGAAACTGCTTTAGCACGGCTGCGGGTTGGCCATACTCGCTTAACCCACGGTCACTTAATGGAGCGCCGCCCTGCTCCTTGTTGTCCGCATTGTGTTGTCCCTCTTACGGTTATGCATATCCTTGTTGAATGTCCTGCCTTCCAGGACGAGCGTGTGTCTTGCTTTCCGACCGTCCCTCGCGGTCACTTGTCCCTCGATAGAATTCTAGGTGAATCGGATACTTTTGATATCGTTCGCCTTATGCGTTTTTGTTCTCGTATTGGCTTTCTTAGTAATATTTAGCGCCCTCTGATTATTTCGCACTTTGATGGTGCTACATAGCCTTCCCGGTTTGGTGCCTTCTTTTGATAATTACCTTACCTTATTCTTTCTTTCTTATTCTGTTTTGTGAAACTGCGAATAAGCGCTAATTTTGTGGCCTTAGCCTTTCTCTAGACTTTTTTTTTCCGCTTCCGCCTTTTTCCACACCACCAAAATCTGACGTCCTACTCCCTTCAATGATTCGATCCCATGCTTCTTCATTGACTTTTTAAAGGAATGTTCGCCTGTTTGCATGTCTTGCAATACATTCTGCCCCATACTTAGACGGCAGGAGCAAGTGTTCTCATTAAAAATGGCGCTGCTTTACGGGCCAAACCAGTGAGGAAACTGAATATTCCACCACCTCTTATATGACTCCTATTGAATATTCTAATATCACTCAGCCCACCTCCTTATATGAGGAGGTGGACTGATTAAGAATAATATTTCGTCTACAGACGGAGGGATGAAATTGACGCGCATTTTGTAGCTTGCAGATGAGTAATGAGGCTCGGAACTGTAATGACCTTATTATATAGACCCAATTCGGGGTCGTATATGTAAAACAGCTTGTGGTGCTTCCTCTTTTATCAAATAAATAGGAGTCCCATTAGGATCTGTTACTACAATACTTACCTATCCAGTACATTTGTATTCAGAGGTTTATATATTCCTATTCGTCGTGCTTTCAACCACCCTGCAAAGACACACATCTAATATATTCACTAAAAATTCCATACATCGTGGTGCGATTTTATCACAATAAACCCACAAGTAATCCATCATGCCCCTGGGTTGTGGAGGGTAGGGACTGTGTCGGATATGTGCGTTTCATCCAAATAATTCTTGTGTACGTATATATCATAATGTTTATGCTGATCAGTTCCCAAAACTTTGCCGATGCTCGCCCCAAAAGATAGGGAAATCCTGCATATGGCTCGTTTATCGTCAAATACAATACATCCTCATCGCTGCTCGCGGTATTGAACTTTACCCGATTGGAAATTGATCCCTATTTAATATATATGCCTCTGCATATTTAGGGAAATGCCTCTTATAGCCATCAGTCACAAACTCAAATCGTTCTGTAAAAATATGTGGGTAATTTCATTATTGATGGCGTATATAATTTCCTTTATGCCACCAGCTAAAATATTAGTTTTCGGTAGAAATTAGAATGTTTGTAACTAATTCCTTTAGCATCTAGGTACATAATTCTCACTCGGATATAACTTTCCAGATCATCCGATCTTATAATGTAATATGACGAAGGCAATAATATATTCTGGAGACACATTTCGTAGGAACGTCTAGAATCCAGCACGAGTTGATTATACAGTCTGTTTTCAAAAGCACTAGGTTCATTATTAGGAAATAAATCTGTATTAGAAACACTTGTGGCGTAAATAACGTGAGAATCCATTGCTGGACTATGAATGAATAACCTAAAAACAAAACAGCACATCTATTTATACACTCACCTTAGTAAGCTAGCCATGGTGCTCCTCCACCAACTTTAGGGCGTTTAGTTTCTCCAGCAGTAGTAGTAGCAGGAGCATACGCCCGTTTTCTTCTTAGTACCACGTCATCATTAAATACTTGTTTACGAGATTCTGTATTCCTAAACATATCTCGTGGAGTTGAGGTTAAAGAGATGAATAATTTAACTAGAGGTAATTTTTCTCGTGGGAATACAGAGCGGTGAATCGTCATTTTAGTTAAAATATCATCAATTATGTTTATTCCAGTCACTGGCATTTGCAGATTCCCATTGACGTCCCATTGCACCATCTTGCTTTCATCAAAATAATTCAACAGCGAAGTAGCATAATCGTGATCTTTAGCTTTCAATTTTAAATGTACCAAATGCACTATTGAAGGATTAGCTCGTACTGAAACTGGTGCTACTGGAGTAGTTGCTGCTGGTGTTGGAGCTAGTGATGGCGCCACTTCTGCTTTTTTTACTACTGGTACTTTAGCAGGTCCTTCATCGATGGATTTACGAGGTACTAGATAATATTCTTTCATTTTTTATTTATTAAATAACCTGGAAATTAGACTAGCAGCTATGGGTAATAATATACCGAGGATACTACCTCCTTTGCGAGTCAATAAAATGCGCTTTTTGTTCGAAATTGAGGGTTTCTTACAAGCCAGCGAATGCAAGGTATCTCTGTATTTCTTCAATTTAACTATAACTTTCTTTTTAACCGGAAGCCTATTTTTCAGAAAATTTTTGAAAATCTCTGACAAGCAATGAATATGTGGTTTTTTAAACTGAGCAATCAATTTTTTCCTGGCTGAGGAATTAAGTTTGCTCAGCAAGGTCACCAACTCTCTGTACTTGTATACTAATGGCTTCTTCATATCTTCAACAAATCATCAGCATCAATCCACTGATCAAATGAAGAGTCGTAGCCTTCGTACCTTACTTTATACTGTAATTTATTATTGGGCAATGTACGTTTACGTAGTACTTTCTCAATATTAAAAGCAGCTGGTAAATGGGTTAGGGTTAATTCTTCCTTATAAAACCCACCGTCAATAGGCTTGTTATTCAAATCTTGTAAAAAATATAATGGGATAGGCTGGCTTTTATCTATACGAATAATTCTGAAAATTTTTCCGTTTTTGTCTAGCAAAGCCTTTCTTGAATGTCGAAATTCTGTTGGAGAGAGTAATGCGAACTGTTCCCGACAGCTAGTAGAGAACTAACACCGCTTTAGTTTGTCCTTACTTTTTATACATGAGATTGAACTGTTCTTTGTTTCTTTATATCTTGTGGACGAGATAAAGAATTAACGGGGGTCACAACACTGAGGTCCCGACCACCTAACCCTCGGTGGGGTGATGTGTTACCGCCTTTATGATTCAGGCATATGGGCAACAGATGATCGATAGGTTGGTGCGCAGGGTCATAGTATTTATAATACGTGGTTTTCGGGGGAGTATAAAAGTTCGTCGATAGCGCTTTGTTTCGTTGGAGAATAGCTATACAGGTTATAGTTTTTAGCTGACTAACATTCGTTGCATATGAGAATTATATAAAATCTCCCTCCTCTAGGCTGTGAATTATTTACTTATTTCCTTTAACTGAGTAATTCCAAGATCATTTTTCAGAGACTTTGCTCACAATGTCTGCCGTCTTTGTGCGTTTAACGGAGGTTCTACATTAGCTCATCCGTAACTACAAAAATGTCTACGACAGACTATATAGGACATTTAATAGCAATCATTAGTTTAGGCTAATAATCCCATTCTCTAATTCCAAGCTAAATATTTACGTTTTTTAGGACTCGTTCCTTTCTTTCGCTGTACTTTGCGAGTTTTAAATGCCTTCAAAGTTCAGTCTTTAGAAGATTTAATTTTCTTGACATCGCCTGATAAAGTCCCTATCTGTTCTTTATGGTTTTAAAGCTTCTTTAACAACCAATCCACCCCCCCTAACTCTCCTGAGGATTTGGGGTTACAATAAATTTTATCTAGTACGTGCTCCATCGTCTAATAAAGTGATATCAGATTGTATGGTTTTAGTTGTTATAATATATACATCCTATAACCCACCCCCCTAACCTCCCCTTGTTGTTTTTTTTTTGGGAACAACATCCTTCCACCCCCCCACACTAACGCTCCCCTTTATTTTATTTTTTTTTTCATACTCGATACGTTCACCATGTGGATATTACAAGGTTTCTTCTTGGTATGCCCCTCACCAAATTGCTACGTAAGTTTATTCATTCAGTTAGTAACTTTTTCCACTCCTAACTCCACCACTAACGTATCCATGGAAGTTTAATACGATGTTGCTTTCCTTGTCGGAAAATATGCACACCCAGATTTTATATAATCTTGTTGTTTCCAAATACTTGCCGCCCTAACGTGCTCCATTTGAGCTAAAATAACAATCTAGATGTTCGCACTAATATTTCATGGGCGTCATTAAACTTATCCTGTCTATCATATTTTCCCATAGCAAATATATTTTTTTTATTAATCATTCACAAACAATAGTCGTGAATTTACCTGTCCTTTTAGTGTTACTATACTCAGCACAATTTTTACATTTTCAGTTCTTTAACAATTCAATCCATAAAATTACTTCAAACTATTATCATCTGCTTTACGTCATCAAGGTTTATAATTTTCAGGATGATCTAATTATTTTTCTTGTTAAATATAAGGAATCGTATATCAAATGCTCTATAACTGCCCCCACATATAATAATAATGGAGAATTTCAGATGGTATTTTGTACGAGTTTAGTGCACACATGAGATTTCCCGCCATTGGAAAATCCAGCAATGATTATTCTGCTAGGTTCATTGAAAATATCGAATTGTTCTTCAGTGATAGGTGAACTATCCATGACTCTTGTTGGGTTTGTACTGACATAGGTATGATAAGGACATATTTAAACATGGGAGGTTTTATAGAAACATTAAAGTATACATTTCATAATTTTTTTATTTATTTTGCATAGACACATTTTCAAAACAAGTTTAGGGGGACCGGATTTATAAAAAATCAGAGTTCATTTCACAATTTTTTTTATTTTTTTATATAGAACAGAATATTTTCAACATAGGTTAGGGGAGACTGCATTTTCAAAACATCAGTGATGAATCAGGGGCCCCGCAATTTTTCAAAACATCAATGAGAGGTTAGGGGAGGTAGCAATTTTCAAAACACAAAGATAGGTTAGGTGAGTGCAAATTTCTATCGCCATTTTCTTCAGTCACTAATTGGGAG
The DNA here is from genome assembly GCA_020271785.1 of Procambarus virginalis. Taxonomy (NCBI): domain Eukaryota; kingdom Metazoa; phylum Arthropoda; class Malacostraca; order Decapoda; family Cambaridae; genus Procambarus; species Procambarus virginalis. Next base: position 11,109 of record WNGS01137048.1, read on the forward strand.
GATACGTCTTGTTCACCAGTACATCGCGTTTTCCCCACATATTGAATATGAGATGGAATCCACGTCTCACACGACGTGCAGCAGTGCAGGTCATCCTCCTCATTCTCATTCTCCATGAATTTCTGCTCGAGGTAGATCTGTGTGTCCATACGCCAAAGACTGTGTATGACTCAGGACAATAACTTTTACGTCAAAGCGCCATCAGTTTTTGTATTAGCAGCGTAACTACACATTAAACTTCCTAATAGACGGGATTGGAACCTCTGCCAATATTTTAACTCATAAAGCACTTGGAAAGCAGCATGAGTGAGTTTTGACGGATGGATAAGTGGAAATGCCCTTTACAACGGATCAGATCTGAAACCTGATCTGAGTGAGAATCGAGTACATTTTAGGCTTCACATGCACATGAGCTCCTTGATAATTTTGTTGCATCCCAACTTACGATTTAACAATCCCAATGGGCCTGTTGGCGAGGAGGTCATCGAAATAGGGATTTGCAGGAGGGAAATTGCCGAAATCCATATGCTCAGATAAAGGCAGTTTATTTAATTCCTCAAAAGCACTTGGACAGGTGTCAATTCAATCATACATACGAATCTGTATCGGTATACAACAATCTAGCTTTGTCTTCATAATGAACTTTGATCGTATTATACCAAAAGTCATATAGGATCCTCTTAGCTATTTGCGAGATCTGGAAGCCCAAATAGGTTGGTGTATTAACTTTAAGAGATTGTTTTTTGACCGTGCAAATGACTGTCTTCGCCTCAACAAATGCTCCCCGTTTGAAGAACGGATTGTGTGCAAGCTTTTGGAATTTGTCTCGTGATGTGACTAAATAATGCTGTTCACCATATTTACTCACATTGGTCAAACTCTTGCCGGTAAATGCTTTGATACTAGCTTGACGCTTTACCCTAATGGCGCAAGGTGTATTTGCACGTTCACGAGCATTTGTTTCGAGAAATTCCTTAAGGTACTTGCTCTGTCGGAATTCATAAACTGCATTTACCTTAGCCACTTCTAATCCCAATTTCATCAGCACCTGAAGCAAATCTAAACTGACTAGATAATCTCTTTGAGGGAGATGAGAAGCAATTATTTATTGTTTTTCTTGGGGAGATTGCGATCGTGTCGGTATTTTAACAATAGTGTTTGCTATAATCGGACAGAAGATTAGTTGAAATATTAGCATGCGACAGGGTTGGGGTCAAATCTCGGTGTATCGAGCAACCTCAGGTGCGACATGCTTGGTATCACACACGACCCAATATCCCTTATCCCTATACCATATCACATGCGATATTTTCCAATCCCTGTTGGAGCCAATCACTGCATTCGGCAGCAGATAATTTACGGATCCCACCTTGAGGAAGCAGTTCTGTCATACAGGTGGCGTAAAAGCCATTAAATCCAAATACAGAATATATTTAATCAGTACTAGAAGGATCAGCACCCGTATGCTCATTTTCTACACTTGTGTATTGCCGTACAACAGAGGTAAATCCACCTCTTAGATTTCTACGCAATACATCCGTACAAATGAGGATCAGAAATAGAGTCCAAGACAACTTGACTCTGTAAACAAGAAAGGCAGTCCCACGCAAACTAGATAACGGAGACATAGGTGTTAAGTCTAACTTGTACAGCTCAAGCATGGGTCTTTGCGCCATACAGTGAACACATCACACAATAGTCCAGTATTCACTTTCAAATAGGCCTTCAAGTAATCCCCAATGTTCTTGCATTCCGCTAATCTCAACGACCCCTCTTTAGCCTGTGGTATAATCGGTCCTCGCTTTATTGGCTCGTGTTTTTAAAACTATTGAAAAAGGGCTTGGGGGAGATAGAGCTGGTTCATTTAATTTCTCCAAAGAGGAAATATAGTCATAACAGAAGACCTGTTTGCCTGTCTTTAATAAATGATGGGCGGCCTCTGCAGGGACGTCATCTAGCATAACGGAGGTGTAAGTGGTAGGTTTACCTTCCTTGATATGGTCTTTAGCTAGTTTTTCAAGCCCACAATTTAGGAAAGCCTAGCCTATGCCATAAACCGAAGGTTACCGATATCTACTTTCATGAACTTGAATCCATCTTTGGAGGCAATGTCAATTTTACGGTTAGGGAGGTTAGACAATTCATTAACATTACCCCGAGGGTCATAAGCCTGCATTGTGAGAGAAAGGGTAGGCAAATTATTATATGAATTTTCTGCACCACATGTTAACACTACGGACCAATAGGCTGCTAGAGATTATGAAATTCAATTGCATGATACTATGATGTAACGTGTGCTTGTCTTTATCTGATTTGAATGGCCTATAACACATTTCACATGTGGTTTGCCGTTTATGGGCTTGCCAATGTGCACGTGTCATAGATATTTTGTTTTTAGGCATGGTAGATTTAATTCTCTTCCATGACTTCTCCAAAGTATCTATGAAATGATTCACAGGTTCATCCCCCATATACGTTAATTTATCTACCATCTCCAATTCCCTGTTGATGATATAAGCTTATGCCACAGCTTTGTGACGCTTTTCAATCATACCTTGGGTATTGGAGGGGTCCAACAAAGCACTCGAAATCATAACTATGCATGTGGTGAGAAGGTCCTATACAAGCACGACCGGTAATTTTTTGAACATTGGTGGGTAATTTAGGACCGTCAGGGTAAAATTTCAATGTTGGTTTTAACTTTCACACGCCTCTTCGTGATCACGCATAGCATCAGGTAATAAAATGAAATTATAACAGGAGATGGACCAAAAATATGATTGTTAGGATCTCCCATATGAATGGCTGCGCATGTTGCGTACGTATTGATTGAAATCTTTAATTAGCACAAGATGCTGATCCTCTAGCGTGAGCAATGGTACTTTTCGGGCGGAATGTTCCCTGCCTTTCCTAGCTAAGCTAATGTAGTACCGGTTTTCTTCGCGTGTAGCACATAGATTAAAACTACTTTAATTTT
>WNGS01137051.1:0-23743 GCA_020271785.1 Procambarus virginalis
AATGCTTTTGCGCTACCGCTCACAGGATGAGTATGGGGTGCACAATAAACTAGCCGCCTTCGGCGGCAACAATCAAATCAATCTACTGAGATGACTAAGCATATTTCCTGACATGTTATAATACAGAGTTCAGAACATTTTGGGTGTTGGTATACCCATTGGTGTGGATCAGTATATCATCCACATAGCTAATGCGTTCGCTTGACCTTCTACTTACTAAGTTTAAAAGTGCATTGATTAACACATTGAACAGAGTACGACTGAGGACACCTCCCTCTGGATTGCCAAGTTCAAAATCTCTCGTTACACGCCTATGCCCTTGGAACAGTACAGATGACTTCCTGTTGGACAGATAGGCTCTTATCCACCGTAGAAGCCATCCTCCAAAATTCATTTTAGCAAGTTCTCTCACAATGACGTGTGGGTTAGCAATGTCAAAGGCTGGCTTAAAATCTAGGAAAGTGGTATATGACCTATCAGTATGCAGGGCGAGGAATGTGGTAATACAGTGATGTACACTCTTTTCATGCGTAAAGCCGTATGTCTGGGGAGACAACATATTATTAATTTTGTAAAGGAGACGGTTGAGAACCATCCTCTCAAGACACTTACAGAGACAACTAGTGAAGGAGACTGGGAGAAAAGCACTCGGCTGGTGAGGTTTAGGAATGGGAATAATAAGACTGTTGGTCCATGACTTAGGAAGCTCCCCAGTTACATAGCTCATATTATACAATTGAAGCAAGGGATTCCCTGGAACTAGCAGAAGCATATAGAGTGTGCTGTAAGTAACTCCATCCTCCCCGGGTGATGTAGCTTTGCCTTTATGTAGAGCAGAATCTAGTTCGTATTCAGTAAGAAGCATGTCACAGTCATCCTCTTGATGAAGCTTGAAGTCAAGGAGCCTTGCCCTATCAGTATATCTATTATTTAATTCATTCTGTGAGGGTAGAGGAAGACTGTCAAAGCTGGAAGTCGTGGCCCAAGCGTCAGCAAGCTCATTTGCTCTGTGCAGAGGATTAGGGTACGAGATCTCTTCAGCATTTTTCCCTTTGATCTTGTTGATATCCTTCATGCCCGACTTAGTGGCGTGTGAGAATTGAGACCACGGACAAAAGTTTCCCAGTCTGTCTGCCTCAGCTCCACCATACGTTCCCTGGCCTCAGCCAGAGCCGCTTGAAAGAGCCGAAGCATTTCAGCAGTGCGGGTCCTTCTATAAGCTAGTCCAATTATTCTGGCAGTGCGTTTTAGTGCATGCAATTTAGAATAATTAAAATAAGCATAAGTGCTATGACCAGTGTAATTTGGGTTACGTGGCCTGGACGATGGATCAAGTGATTCTATAAACTGGTCGATAGTACCTATGAGCTCATTGTTAAAATCTTCAACTGATGAAGGCTCAGATGAACTGTACCAATTCTGACACATGAACAACAAAATTGTCTGGTTGATTGATGGGCAGAGCCAGCCTCTTCCGCTTGAACACTCCGCCGGGGAGGATAGAGCTGCCAATGCTTACAGTGTCTAATATGACCAGATGATCAGACGCCATATCTGGCACTATTGACGAGGCGCACACGGTGTGGGAGACGTTGAAACCGAGACATAGATCAAGAATACCTTCGTAGATATGCGTCGGTTCAAGGTCACCCACAATCTGTGCATCATCGTGACTACCTAATAGTAACAACAGTTGATTGCCGTTACGATTATTGAACTGCGTATTACCAATATTCCTATGCCTAGCGTTATAATCACCTATAATGATGGTAGGCACAGTCTGAATACAGATAGGAAGGTCAGCATAATTAAAGTTACAAGGAGTTGATTATTTAGTACATAGTTGTTTTTCTCTTAAATTGGATGATAGAGGGGGAGTCTTTAACGTGATTGGGAATACATACATACATACATACATACATGCATGCGTACATACATACATGCATGCGTACATACATACATACATACATACATACATACATACATACATACATACATACATACATACATACATACATGCATGCATGCATGCATGCATGCATACATACATACATACATACATACATACATACATACATACATACATACATACATACATACATACATACATACATACATACATACATACAGTGTCGGATGAAGATAGAGAGAGACTACAGGATGACCTGGATAAACTGGAGGAATGGTCTAGAAAATGGCTGCTAAAGTTCAACTCGGGAAAGTGTAAGGTAATGAAATTAGGAGAAGGGAGCAGGAGGCTGAACACAAGGTATCATTTGGGAGGGAAATCCTGCAAGAGTCAAATAGAGAGAAAGATCTGGGGGTTGATATCACACCGAACCTGTCCCCAGAAGCCCACATCAAAAGAATATCATCAGCGGCATATGCTAGACTGGCCAACATAAGAACTGCCTTTAGAAATTTGTGTAAGGAATCTTTCAGAACCCTGTAAACCACTTATGTAAGACCAATCCTGGAGTATGCAACTCCAGCCTGGAGTCCATACCTAGTTAAACACAAGACAAAGTTAGAGAAGATTCAGCGGTATGCCACCAGGCTCGTCCCGGAACTGAGAGGATTGAGCTACGAGGAAAGGCTAAAGGAGCTGAACCTCACATCCCTGGAAAACAGAAGAGTAAGGGGAGACATGATAACCACCTACAAAATTCTCAAAGGAATTGACAGGGCGGACAAAGACAAACTCTTCACCTCGGGTGGGACACGAACAAGGGGACACAGGTGGAAACTTAGCACCCAGATGAGCCACAGAGACGTTAGAAAGAATTTTTTCAGTGTCAGAGTAGTTAATAAATGGAATGCACTAGGAAGTGATGTGGTGGAGGCTGACTCCATACACAGTTTCAAATGTAGATATGATAGAGCCCAGTAGGCTCAGGAATCTGTACACCTGTTGATTGACAGTTGAGAGGCGGGACCAAAGAGCCAAAGCTCAACCCCCGCAGGCACAATTAGGTGAGTACATACATACATACACGTCCAGTCAGCATATAGCTATTTCGGGACAAAATCCAATACAGTTTATATTGGTGAGACTCCACTGTGATGAGCAGTTTAAATATCACTGGAACTGTAGGTTAATGTGTGTCATAGGTGAGGTTAGATGAAGCATCTACAAGCATCAGCTGATGGAGTGTTGTGGAGGCTGGTGGTATTATGCCCAGATGTTGGAGGGTGGATTTGACCCCCCCCCCGCCCTCCCCCCCCCCCCACATTGACCGCAGAACGTCTAAGGTTACTTTCCACAGCTCTCGCTTACCAAGGGTATAACCCCCCCCCCCACATCACACACACATGCATCAGATTCTTAACTTACAATATTTATGATTTATCAATTTATGTTACTACACTGACTCTCAATTTCACAATATTGTATAAACTTTGATGAATCGCTCGTCTATGGTGTCATCCAATAATGTTAGCAGACTTCTAGATGTTACCACTGCTAGGTTCAGGCTCAGCTACAAGTACCTCTGGGAATTTGTAGCATTGATGATGTAGATTTGACTAAATGTAAACTCTGTCAGCAGAACTATTCGCATACTTTGCGTCATTATATAATGGAATGTGAAAAAATCGCGGAATTTAAAGATAACAACATCAATAGTGTCCATGAAATGTGTATAAGTACTTCATTCATAATGATGTGCTGCCCGAAATCTTAGCGAAGTATGAAAAATTTGCTTACTGTAAGTAATGCATGCACATGACTGTAAAGCTGCCGCCCAGTTGGGTGGGTGTGGAGCACATGACTGTGAAGCTGCCGCCCAGTTGGGTAAGTGTGCAGCACATGACTGTAAAGCTGCCACCCAGTTGGGTGGGTGTGGAGCACATGACTGTAAAGCTGCCGCCCAGTTGGGTGGGTGTGGAGCACATGACTGTAAAGCTGCCACCCAGTTGGGTGGGTGTGGAGCACATGACTGTAAAGCTGCCCCCCAGTTGGGTGGGTGTGGAGCAAGACTAGTAACTGTGCGACTCCTCATAGATGTAAAGTGCCTTGTATAGTGACTGTTGTGAACCTCTTGTTGAATCACTTGTGACACAAAAGATTACTGATGTGTGTATTTGTGTGGGTGATTAAATATGTATGTGTTTGTATATTTGTATACGTATGTATATGTACATGTATGCATAAGTATGTGTACATTAATAATTTTGTAACTAGCGTCTAAAGATTGTTATTTGCTTAGCTAAACGAAGTAGAGGGTTCAGTTCTGAACCGATTATGTGCCTCTGTAGTCCTTTACACCACCGCCCACGGGACGGGTATTATGGGGTGCATAATAAAGAAAGAAAATGAATGGACCGAACCCCACAATTCATTTAGCTAAGCAAGTTACAATCTTGATGAGCTAGTTACAAAATTCACTATAAGTCGTCACATCATAAATTGGTTCGAGATCGACCACAAGTAGTGCATTACATAATTTATCAGTATTGTGCAGCCTGTGATCCCCGCCTAGCTGGATACTGATACCTAGGTAGTTTTCATGTGTCCGGACACCGACGATTAGGTGGTATTATTTATTTAACTTAAGAGATATATATTTTTAAATGTTGTCACATTAACGGCTACATCTTCCTTTCTTCTGACATATAGATTTTTAAGATTAATTAAAATATATGGAAACTAATTATACAATTTATTGGCTGGTGTGCAGGGCTTCACACTCTCAGAACTAGCCATCAAGTAACTATCAAAACGCATATATCTTCGTTTTCACTTTAGTTATATTTATGACAAAGGATTTTAAATGTAGCCTATATTTCTACCTTTGTGATGACATAAATACTTTCGTTAATTACAATATCTAGATCAAACTAACATTGATTTTCAAAAGGTTGTATATTTTCCATCAATGGAGAGCATCAGCCAAGAAGCCTTCTTTAAAATATGAATATCTTTCCTCACCCAATAAGATCTAATCTCTGAATAAAACGCAAAAAACGACTTGATTGTAACCTATCCACCGCTGCCCATTCGATGCGGGGAGAGGGGGTTATGTGTAGGATAAACATATCAATTGTGACACTATAGCCCTCCATATATGTCAGTTGCTTAAATTATAAACTGTACTTGTGGTCGGTCTCGAGCCCATTGTTGATGTGACAATGTGCATTGACTTTTGTAACTAGCTTATCAAGATTATAACTTGCTTGGCTATATGAATTGTGGGGCTCAGTCTCTGAGCCCATATGTGCCTCTGTAACACTCCATTATCGCCCATAGGATGGGTATGGGGTGCATAATAAATGAACTAAACTAAGCTCTGCCTTTTTGATAACATATACAATTATAAGCTTTATTTGTGAATCTCAATTAATTAAACAACATATCACAGAGCCTGTAGGGTTCGGTGAGATGAGCGAAGAGACATGGGAGATTTTACATAAGTACTGTACGTGGTAGTTTAAGTAGCGAACGCAGTTTGAATTACTCGCGGCCCTAAACAAAGGCAAAGCCACATCCCCCGGTGAAGATGGTATCACTTATGACATATTGCGTCTGCTCCCTTTAGTACCAGGGGATCCCCTGCTTGAGCTGTATAATATGAGCTATGTTACTGGGGAACTTCCTATCTCTTGGACCAACAGTATAATCATTCCAATTCCCAAACCAAATCAAGAGAATGCTTTCCGCCCAATTTCCCTTACTAGCTGCATTTGCAAAACATTCGAGAGAATGGTCCTAAACCGTCTCCTCCACAGAATAAGAACCCTGCTATCCCCCCAGATATATGGCTTCATGCATGGAAGGAGTGTGCATCATTGCATCACCACCTTTCTTACCCTGCACACTGAAAAGTCATATACCACCTTCCTAGATAGATCTTAAGTCTGCCTTTGATATTGCAAATAGACATGTTATCTTGAGTGAGCTTGCAAGAATGAATATTGGTGGTCGGCTTCTTTGTTGGATCAGGGTTACTTATCCAACAGGAAATCATCTGTATTTTTCCAGGGGCATAGGAGTGTAACAAGAGACTTTGAACTAGGTACCCCGCAGGGTGGTGTCCTCAGTCCTACTTATTTAATATCTTAATAAACACGCTGTTAAACTCTATACCGAGCAAACCCAACGTCCACATCATTAGCTATGCTGATGATATAATGATACATACCACTGGGTATGCTAACACGCAGAACACGCTTAACTCTGTATTAGACTCATGTCAGGATCTAGGTTTAATTATCTCAGGAGAGAAAACAGATACTAAATCGGCGCCCAGCCAGGCAGGGAGGAGCTGTTCGCAAGATGCAACTGTCTGATGGCTCCCAGCTTGACTATGTAAACAGATTCAAATACCTTGGCCTCGAGGTGCCACTGTATGGTCCTGTTGTATTCAGACTCTGTCGTCAGTATAAAGAGAGGCTCCGAGCTCTCAAGGCTGTCGCAGGTTATCACTCAGGCTATCGTGTCAATGTCAGAATTGTCAAAATGATGTACCTTGCATACATCAGATCTTTATTGGATTATGCTGCACCTCTGCTTGTTTTGATGCCTGAAAGAAAGCTTGGAGGGCTTGAAAAATTGCAGAACGAAGCCTTGAGGATAATCCTTGGGTGCCCTCGTACCACAAAGATACTTAATATGAGAAAGGAACTTAATATTCTGAGCGTTGTTGATCGTGTTAGTGAAATTAACTGTCAAATTGGTATAAAAATGCTTAGGCTAACTCATCCTAATCCTTGCACAGAAGCCCTCCAGAATTACTTTATTGAAGATCAGCATTGTTCCAAACGGATAACCAAAACTGGAACTCAACTCAGAATGTATCAGATTCATGATTTGTACCAAGAGAAACAACAACGGCACTTTCCTGCACCGTGGGAGGTTACACCCTTTCCAGTCTTAATCCCTCCCTTTCCACCCAAGAAGCAAATTACAGATCAGCCCAAGTTTCGTCTTGAGGCAAAGCTCAACGCCTTAAGCCATATTGATGCTCTGTCCACAGAGCATTCTCTCCCTCAAATCATATACACTGATGGTTCCCTACACCGCACCACGGGTGCAGCTGGAAGTGCAGTTGTGCTGACAATGGGCGATGGCTTGAACTTTGAGTGGGGAGTCCGTATAAACAACTGGGCCTCTACCCTTCAGACCGAACTATTTGCCTTGCTCCTTGCACTGAAATGTGTAAAAGTCTCCAAACTTGATACATTAATTGTAAGTAACTCCTTATCATCCTTAAATGCTCTCAACTCTTTAAGACATAACTGTAACATGCTCGTGTCCGAAGCTAGACACAAATACAACAAAATTATTAAGGATGGTAACAGAGTCCATTTCATGTGGTCTCCATCTCATGTGGCCTCCGAATGCATGATAGAGCTGATAAGTTAGCCAAGAATCTGCCTATAAAGGAGCCGTTGAGTGTAACCTTGGATTGTCAATGAGCAATCGAGAGCAGCAGTACACCGAGAACTTCAACAAGATCTGTAGATCTGAGGCAAAGTGAAATTGACACCAGTAATTCCATCTATCATCATACTATCATGCAAGAGGAGCACACATCTATGGATCATCCAATAAAATCAGCAGACTTCTAGATGTTACTACTGCTCGGCTTAGACTCGGTTACAAGTATCTCTGGGAATTCTCATTATCTGCCGATGTAGACCTGACCAAATGTAAACTGTGTCAACAAAATTATTCGCACACCCTCCGTCACTATGTGATGTGAGTGCGAAAAGATACGTGAATTTAGAGACAATTCTATAACCAATGTTCCAGCGATGTGTAAATATTTCATTCAAAATGATCTGCTACCAGAAATTTTAGCCAAATATCCCAGTTTGCTAACTGTAGGTAGTAACTGAGTGATTGTAACCTATCCACCGCTGCCCACTGGATGGGGAGCGGTGTGCAGGACACAAACATATAAANAAGAGAGGCGGAAGACAATACGAAAACGACATCGCAAGCAAGGCAAAGACTCAGCCTAAATTGCTGCATAGCCACATCAGAGAAAAAACAACAGTAAAGGAACAGGTTATGAAATTGAAAAGGATAGGGAATGAAAGGATAGGGGCAGAAGGATTCACTACAAACGACAAGGAAGTATGTGAGGAACTGAATAAGAAATTCCAAGAGGTCTTCACCCTAGAACAAGGAGAAATCCCAGAGTTAAGAGAGGGATAGCTACCAGGAACCACTGGAAGAGTTTGAGATTACAAGCGGGGAAGTAAGAAAGTGTTTACTAGAGTTGGATGTGACAAAGGCTATAGGCCCAGATGGAATCTCTCCTTGGATACTTAAGGAAGGAGCAGAAGAACTGTGCCTACCACTCTCCATAGTGTATAACAAATCTCTGGCAACAGGGGAACTGCCAGAAATTTGGAAAGCAGCTAATGTAGTCCCGATATACAAGAAAGGGGATAGACAGGAGGCACTGAATTACAGGCCAGTGTCCCTAACCTGCATACCATGCAAGCTGATGGAGAAGATTGTGCGAAGAAAGCTAGTGGAGCACCTGGAGCGAAAGAACTTTGTAACACAGCACCAACATGGATTCAGGGATGGCAGGTCCCGCCTCACAGGGTTACTTGAATTCTACGACCAGGCAACAAAAATAAGGCAAGAAAGAGAAGGGTGGGCAGACAGCATATTTTTGGATTGTCAGAAAGCCTTTGATACAGTGCCACACAAGAGGCTAGTGAAAAAGCTCGAGATACAGGCTGGATTGAAAGGGAAGGTACTCCGTTGGATACAGGAGTACCTAAGCAACAGGAGACAAAGAGTCAGTGTGAGGGGTGAGGTCTCAGATTGGCGAGACGTTACAAGTGGAGTCCCGCAGGGGTCAGTCCTTGGACCTATACTGTTTCTGATATATGTAAATGATCTCCCAGAGGGTATAGAATCGTTTCTCTCAATGTTTGCCGATGATGCAAAAATTATGAGGAGGATTGAAACTGAGGACGATAGTAGGAGGCTACAAGACGACCTAGACAGACTGAGTGAATGGTCCAACAAAAGGCTGTTGAAGTTCAACCCGAGTAAATGCAAAGTAATGAAACTAGGCCGTGGAAACAGGAGGCCAGACACAGGATACAGAATAGGAGATGAAGTACTTAATGAAACGGACAGAGAGAAAGATCTAGGAGTTGATATCACACCAAACCTGTCTCCTGAAGCCCACATAAAAAGGATAACATCTGCGGCATATGCGAGGCTGGCTAACATAAGAACAGCGTTCAGGAACCTGTGTAAGGAATCATTCAGAATCTTGTACACCACATATGTAAGACCAATCTTGGAGTATGCAGCCCCAGCATGGAGCCCGTACCTTGTCAAGCACAAGACGAAGCTGGAAAAAGTCCAAAGGTATGCCACTTGACTAGTCCCAGAACTAAGAGGCATGAGTTACGAGGAAAGGCTGCGGGAAATGCACCTTACGACACTGGAAGACAGAAGAGTAAGGGGAGATATGATCACAACCTACAAAATCCTCAGAGGAATCGACCGGGTAGACAAGGACAAACTATTCAACACTGGGGGAACGCGAACAAGGGGACACAGGTGGAAACTGAGTACCCACATGAGCCACAGAGACGTTAGAAGGAACTTTTTTCAGTGTCAGAGTAGTTAACGGATGGAATGCTTTAGGCAGTGATGTGGTGGAGGCTGACTCCATACACAGTTTCAAGGGTAGATATGATAGAGCCCAGTAGGCTCGGGAATCTGAACACCGGTTGATTGACAGTTGAGAGGCGGGACGAAAGAGCCAAAGCTCAACCCCCGCAAGCACAAATAGGTGAGTACAAATAGGTGAGTACACACACACACACACACACACGTACACACACACACGTACACACACACACACACACACACACACACACACACACACACACACACACACACACACACACACACACACACACACACACACACACACACACACACACACACAGGCTGGCTAACATCAGAACGGCGATCAGGAACCTGTATAGGGAATCATTCAGAATCTTGTACACCACTTATGTAAGACCAATCCTGGAGTACGCGGCCCCAGCATGGAGCCCGTACCTTGTCAAGCACAAGACGAAGCTGGAAAAAGTCCAAAGGTATGCTACTAGACTAGTCCCAGAACTAAGAGGCATGAGTTATGAGGAAAGGCTGAGGGAAATGCAACTTACGAAACTGGAAGACAGAAGAGTAAGGGGGGACATGATCACAACATACAAAATCCTCAGGGGAATTGACCGGGTAAACAAGGATGAACTATTCAACACTGGAGGGGTGCGAACAAGGGGACACAGGTGGAAGCTGAGTACCCAAATGAGCCACAGAGACATTAGAAAGAACTTTTTCAGTGTCAGAGTAGTTAGTAAATGGAATGCACTAAGAAGTGATGTGGTGGAGGCTGACTCCATACACAGTTTCAAATGTAGATATGATAGAGCCCAGTAGGCTCAGGAATCTGTACACCAGTTGATTGACAGTTGAGAGGCGGGACCAAAGAGCCAAAGCTCAACCCCGCAAGCACAATAAGGTGAGCACAATTAGGTGAGTACACACCTTGGATTCTGAAAGAGTGTGCAGAGGCACTTTGCTTGCCACTCTCCATAGTGTATAGAAAGTCACTGGAGACGGGAGACCTACCAGAAATATGGAAGATGGCAAACGTGGTCCCATATACAAAAATGGCGACAGGCAGGAGGCACTGAACTACAGGCCAGTGTCCTTGACTTGTATACCATGCAAGGTGATGGAGAAGATCGTGAGAAAAATCCTGGTAATACATCTGGAGAGAAGGGACTTCGTGACAAATCGCCAACATGGGTTCAGGGAGGGTAAATCTTGCCTTACAGGCTTGATAGAATTCTACGATCAGGTGACAAAGATTAAGCAAGAAAGAGAGGGCTGGGCGGACTGCATTTTCTTGGATTGTCGGAAAGCCTTTGACACAGTGCCGCATAAGAGGCTGGTACATAAGCTGGAAAGACAGGCAGGTGTAGCTGGTAACGTGCTATAGTGGATAAGGGAGTATCTAAGCAATAGGAAGCAGAGAGTTACGGTGAGGGGTGAGACCTCCGATTGGCGTGAAGTCACCAGTGGAGTCCCACAGGGCTCTGTACTCGGTCCTATCTTGTTTCTGATATATGTAAATGATCTCCCGGAGGGTATCGATTCATTTCTCTCAATGTTTGCGGACGATGCCAAAATTATGAGAAGGATTAAAACAGAAGAAGACTGTTTGAGGCTTCAAGAAGACCTAGACAAGCTGAAGGAATGGTCGAACAAATGGTTGTTAGAGTTTAACCCAACCAAATGTAATGTAATGAAGATAGGTGTAGGAAGCAGGAGGCCAGATACAAGGTACCATCTGGGAAAGGAAATTCTTCAGGAGTCAGAGAAAGAAAAAGACTTGGGGGTTGATATCACGCCAGACATGTCTCCTGCACCACATATCAAGAGGATAACATCAGTGGCATATGCCAGGCTGGCCAACATACGAACGTCATTCAGAAACTTGTGTAAAGAATCATTCAGAACTTTGTATACCACATATGTCAGGCCAGTCCTGGAGTATGCAGCCCCAGCATGGAGTCCATACCTAGTCAAGGATAAGACTAAACTGGAAAATGTTCAAAGGTTTGCCACCAGACTAGTACCCGAGCTGAGAGGTATGAGCTACGAGGAGAGACTACGGGAATTAAACCTCACTTCGCTGGAAGACAGAAGAGTTAGGGGGGACATGATCACCACATTCAAGATTCTGAAGGGAATTGATAGGGTAGATAAAGACAGGCTATTTAACACAAGGGGCACATGCACAAGGGGACACAGGTGGAAACTGATTGCCCAAATGAGCCACAGAGATATTAGAAAGAACATTTTTAGTGTCAGAGTTGTTGACAAATGGAATGCATTAGGAAGTGATGTGGTGGAGGCTGACTCCATACACCAACCCGTCCTCACACAAGACAGCACATATAAAACTTAATGCTTTAAGTCAATATGTTGAATGTGATTTAGTACATATGTGATATATTCCCAGTTAGACCCAAACTCTTCCTCACGTACCAATTTACGTCTCACAGTACCCGTCCATCAACGTAGATAGGAGAATAGTCGTGATTGGTTCACTTATAATGAAAATTTTAGTTTTCAGGTCCCACATGGGTTGTGAAATTGTCTTACTATTGTCCATGCTCTTAGAATATTACAGATCAGCTACATCCTATTGAAGGCTCGTAGTTTTGTTTTGAGAAATATTAGTTGTTCTTAGTAAATTATAATAAGCACTATAAATTATTACATAGAATAACAGTGCTTCACCAATCAATAATATATACCATAGTTTGTGTTTTAAAAATATTTAAAGAATGTTCTGTAGGAACGCTAACAGAAAACGATGTTATGTTGGAATGTCTATGGGGTAAACTACTACAAACAGGATGGTATGGTGTTTACTATACCAACTATATAGGATGGCTATAGGGTCCACTACCACCTGTTAGGTGGGTAAGGGGCCCAATACCACCCGCAGGATGGGTATGGGGGTCACATCCACCCACAGGATGGGTATGGGGATCACATCCACACACAGGAAGGGTATGGGGTCCAATACCATCCATTGGATGTGTATGGCGTCCACTGCCACCGACAGGATGGGTATGGGGCTCACAACCACCCACAGGATGGGTATGGGGTCAATACCACCCATTGGATGAGTATGGCGTCCACTATCACCCACAGGATGGGTATGGGGCTCCAACAACCCACAGGATGGGTATGGGGCTCACAACCACCCACAGGATGGGTATGGGGTCCAATATCCCATAGGATGAGTATGGCGTCCACTATCACCCACAGGATGGGTATGGGGCTCCAACCACCCACAGAATAAGTATGGGGTCCAATAACACCTTAATCTAACAGATAATTTTAAGTAGGTAAATTTTGGCAGAATTAATAAAATGATAACAGATACTTTGCAAGAAAAAAATGAGATGAGAGAAAATAGTAAGTATATTAAAGCACATTGGTATATTAAAGCTCTGGTTCATTACATTGACAACTTGATTGGTAATTTAAACAAGATTAACAGACACAGTACAGCAGATTGATAGCACATATAAGAAGACAGCAATGATCACAATGGTAAAGATGTTCGGATTGGGTACATAAAGATAGGGAGATTGGGTAGCAATAGATACAGTGCAATTTTAAAGCAACAAGGTAAAAAAACTATCTAGATGAGATTAGGTACTTTTTAGTTTTGTTTTTGAATGACGCAAAAGTTGGACAGCTTTTCAATTCATTAGGGAGTAAATTCCATAGACTGGGTCCCTTTATTTGCATAGAGTGTTTACACAGATTAAGTTTGACTCTGGGGATATCAAAGAGATATTTATTTCTGGTGTGGTGATAATGGGTCCTATTACATCTGTCCAGGGAAAGTTTCAGAGCACGATTTGCGTTTAAGAACAGGGTTTTGTAAATGTAATTGACACAAGAAAATTTGTGGAGTGAGATTATGCTTAGCTTGTTAAAGGAGTTAAGTTAATTAAACAAGGAGGGCTGAGTGTTGTCTGAAAGCAGAATTCGTTATTATTCTGATAGCAGATTTTTGCTGGGTGATGATGGACTTGAGGTGGTTTGCAGTAGTTGAACCCCCATGCACAGATACCATAATTAAGATAGGGATAGATTAGTGCATAATATAGAGATATGAAAGCAGAGTTAGGTACATAATATCTGATTTTGGAGAGTATGTTCTGAACCATCATGGAAACAGACCCAACTATGGGATGGGTTAAACCAATTATCGCGTTTCCAAAAGGGTCGCCCATGTTGGAAAAGACGAACGCCGAAAGAATATTGTTGAAAACATCTTGATGACTTATTAAACCAAAATTGTTTATTAGTGAGAAGAAAGACAAAAACGCGATTTATCTGTAAAACCTCTACCAGATAAATAATTTAAGTAAAACCGAAGATATTTGTAGTTTTATAAAAGGGGCAGATCATCGCTCGTCGAGCTCAAAAACCGCAGCATTCATCTCAGAACCCATGCCTTTTTCATGCAGATTCCTTAATAAACGTAAGAGTTTTTATATGTCACAAGAAAGATAGAAATATAAGCTTCATTCTAAATACCTTACCATGGGCATATTTAAATTTAAAGTGAAGATAGATGTACTTTTATAATAGCCGTTATTATATATAATAATATATAATAATATATATAATAATATAATAGTATTATTAGTGGACTTAACCTGCACACTCCCTTGGGCAAAGCATGGAAAGGCATAAACAAAATTATTGGTAAAAATAGTAGACACGTTTCACACCCAAACCCGCAACAAAAAGCTAATCAGTTAATTGCAAAATGGGCTCAGGTTTCCAGCCTTGGAATGTTACCAGCTAGCACTAGGGAGAAATTGCGGGAGGAGTCCACAGACAGAAATTCTCTCATAAAATTCATGTTGAGCAAGCAACATGATGAATGTGATGTTCCATATACAGATTATGAATTGGATGCAGCCCTCTCCAGGGGCAGTAGCACTGCTCCTGGTGAGGACGGTATCACCTATGATATTCTAAGACTCCTACATCGTGTACCCGGTAACCCATTATTAGAATTGTTTAATGCCAGTTATGTCACTGGGCAGTTGCCAGTATCATGGACCACCAGTCTTACGGTACCTGTACCAAAGCCTGGCCAACCTGATGCTTTCCGTCCCATCTCACTGACCAGTTGCATGTGCAAAACCTTTGAGAGAATGGTGCTTAATAGGTTATTGTATAGAGTTAAAGAGCACATGTCACCTAATATTAATGGTTTCACACATGGTAAAAGTGTACACAACTGTATCACAACCTTTCTCACTGTTCATGGAGATAAAAGGCACAAGTACACAACATTTCTTGATTTAAAAAATGCCTTTGATATTGCTAACAGGGAAGTGATTATGTACGAATTAGCGAGAATGGATATAGGTGGACATTTATTACAATGGATACGAGGCTATCTTACCAACCGGAAGTCCTCTGCACTGTTCCAAGGCTACAAGAGTGAAACTAAAGTAATGCAACTAGGCACCCCACAAGGAGGAGTACTTAGTCCTACCTTGTTTAATGTTCTAATTAATGCTTTACTAAAATCAATTCCAACTAGTCCGGCAAACATCACTATCAGCTATGCAGATGACATCCTTGTGCATACTAAAACCCACCGCGAAATGCAAACAGTCTTAAATTGTATACATACAGCTTGTGAGAGCCTTGGTCTTGTAATCAACGCTGCTAAAACTAAGGTATTTAACAGACAAATTGGCAACCGCAAAAGTAGACCACGAAAACTCAAGATAGATAATATACCATTAGCCTATGTCTCTTCTTTCAAATACCTTGGAGTCTATGTCCCTTGTACCTCAACTGCAGTAAATAAGTTACATCAACAATGTAGTGACAGACTCAAGGCTCTCAGAACTGTATTGGGGTACAGCCCGAAATATGGTGTTAATATTAGAATAGCAAGAATGATGTATTTAGCGTATATAAGGTCTTTGATAGACTATCATGCACCAGCTTTGGTCTGCAAAATGGCAAAAGTATTGATAGACTTGAAAAAATGCAAAATGAAGCACTCAGAATTATACTTGGCTGTCCTATAATTACCAAAGTTCTCAACATGAGGAAAGAATTAAATATACTTAGCATTAGAGATAGAATATTTGAAATTAATCTTATGATGGGACTAAAGCTTCTGCGTGATAACAAAAACAACATTGTGTCAGCTGCGCTGTTAGAACACATACGAAATGGAACTAGCGAGTCTAAATGGATTCAAAGAACAGCCACTCATATTAAAATGATGGGACTGCACGATGTATATACAGATGAAAGAGTACAGCACTTCCTTCCACCCTGGCAGATAGTACCTTTTGACATCCTGACCCCTGCATACCCCACCAAGAAACTAATCACAAACAACCCTCATTCTCAGCTTGCTGCTAAATTAAGCACCATAGAACACATTCACAATATACAAGCTGAAAACAACATTGCACAGACCATATACACTGACGGATCACTCAATACAGCTACAGGAAGGGCAGGAAGTGCTGTTATTGCTCATCAGCCCGATGGCAGCACAATTGAAAGGAATATCCGAATTAGTAACTGGGCGTCCACTATGCAAGCCGAGTTGGTAGCGATACTGGTAGCAGTCGAAATTATTGACAACACTGAAGTAGACAGCTTAATTATTTCTGACTCCCTTTCCTGACTACGAGCAATAAACAGTTTGCAATCAAGTAATAACGTGCTTGTCTTGGAAGCTAGACGTAGATATATAAGAATACTTAGCAAGAGGGTAAATATAAAAATGTTGTGGATTCCTTCTCACATTGGCCTGCAGGAACATGACAAAGTTGACGCCCTTGCTAAGGCTGCAGTAATTAAAGACAGTATTGAACGGAATCTTGAATTATCAAATAGGTCCCTTAAAAATGTCATTAGACGAGAACTCCTGGATGAATTTGAAGAAAGTAGAACTGTGCAAACTGGAACTAGCAGGTCCATTGTTGATCACAATGAAATGTGTGAAGTAAAACATGTGTATGGAGCAAGTAACAAAGTCAGTAGACTAACAGATGTTGTCACAGCTCGTATAAGACTTGGCTACAAGTATCTCTGGCAGATCGGCTTGTATAGGGATCTAGATGAAGTAAAGTGTAAAGTGTGTGGACATAGACAGGGACACACACTCGAACACTATATCTTGGATTCTAGTAAAATTGAGCCATTTAGAGATAAATCTAAGCTCACTCTGTATGATATGGCAACCTATCTTATTACCATGGATAAATTACCTGAAATCCTTGCACTGTATCCACATTTCGCTTCCAGTAGATAAACGACATATGAGATTCAGAAACAAGTAGTGTACTGTGAGGTCTAATAATAAACAGAAGCTCCCCTATGACTCTGTAATATCCCCATTGGTCAAACTATTATGTATTAGCGATAAGACCTACCATTAATGTATGATGACTTACTGTAAATATGTAGCTCTTGAAATAGCACTTACTCTGTAACTAGCTGACATTGTAACTATAAGGTGTGAATGATAGATGTAATTGTTAATGTAATAATCTAAGATGAGGTCTGATAAAGACCTTTTGTGCCCACTGTAATGCTTTTGCGCTACCGCTCACAGGATGAGTATGGGGTGCACAATAAACTAGCCGCCTTCGGCGGCAACAATCAAATCAATCTACTGAGATGACTAAGCATATTTCCTGACATGTGTTCAATACAGAGTTCAGAACATTTTGGGTGTTGGTATACCCATTGGTGTGGATCAGTATATCATCCACATAGCTAATGTGTTCGCTTGACCTTCTACTTACTAAGTTTAAAAGTGCATTGATTAACACATTGAACAGAGTACGACTGAGGACACCTCCCTCTGGAGTGCCAAGTTCAAAATCTCTCGTTACACGCCTATGCCCTTGGAACAGTACAGATGACTTCCTGTTGGACAGATAGGCTCTTATCCACCGTAGAAGCCAACCTCCAAAATTCATTTTAGCAAGTTCTCTCAGAATGACGTGTGGGTTAGCAATGTCAAAGGCTGGCTTAAAATCTAGGAAAGTGGTATATGACCTATCAGTATGCAGGGCGAGGAATGTGGTAATACAGTGATGTACACTCTTTCCATGCGTAAAGCCATATATCTGGGGAGACAACATATTATTAATTTTGTAAAGGAGACGGTTGAGAACCATCCTCTCAAGACACTTACAGAGACAACTAGTGAAGGAGACTGGGAGAAAAGCACTCGGCTGGTGAGGTTTAGGAATGGGAATAATAAGACTGTTGGTCCATGACTTAGGAAGCTCCCCAGTTACATAGCTCATATTATACAATTGAAGCAAGGGATTCCCTGGAACTAGCAGAAGCATATAGAGTGTGCTGTAAGTAACTCAATCCTCCCCGGGTGATGTAGCTTTGCCTTTATGTAGAGCAGAATCTAGTTCGTATTCAGTAAGAAGCATGTCACAGTCATCCTCTTGATGAAGCTTGAAGTCAAGGAGCCTTGCCCTATCAGTATATCTATTATTTAATTCATTCTGTGAGGGTAGAGGAAGACTGTCAAAGCTGGAAGTCGTGGCCCAAGCATCAACATGCTCATTTGCTCTGTGCAGAGGATTAGGGTACGAGATCTCTGCAGCATTTTTCCCTTTGATCTTGTTGATATCCTTCCACGCCCGACTTAGTGGCGTGTGAGAATTGAGACCACGGACAAAAGTTTCCCAGTCTGTCTGCCTCAGCTCCACCATACGTTCCCTGGCCTCAGCCAGAGCCGCTTGAAAGAGCCGAAGCATTTCAGCAGTGCGGGTCCTTCTATAAGCTAGTCCAATTATTCTGGCAGTGCGTTTTAGTGCATGCAATTTAGAATCATTAAAATAAGCATAAGTGCTATGACCAGTGTAATTTGGGTTACGTGGCCTGGACGATGGATCAAGTGATTCTATAAACTGGTCGATAGTATCTCTGAGCTCATTGTTAAAATCTTCAACTGATGAAGGCTCAGATGAACTGTACCAATTCTGACACATGAACAACAAAATTGTCTCGTTGATTGATGGGCAGAGCCAGCCTCTCCCGCTTGAACACTCCGCCGGGGAGGATAGAGCTGCCAATGCTTACAGTGGCTAATATGGGCAGATGATCAGACGCCATATCTGGCACTATTGACGAGGCGCACACGGTGTGGGAGACATTGAAACCGAGACATAGATCAAGAATACCTTCGTAGATATGCGTCGGTTCAAGGTCACCCACAATCTGTGCATCATCGTGACTACCTAATAGTGACAACAGTTGGTTGCCGTTACGATTACCGTTACGCGAATTACCAATATTCCTATGCCTAGCGCTATAATCACCTATAATGATGGTAGGCACAGTCTGAATACAGATAGGAAGGTCAGCATAAGTAAAGTTACAAGGAGTTGATTATTTAGTACATAGTTGTTTTTCTCTTAAATTGAATGATAGAGGGGGAGTCTTTAACGTGAATGGGAATACATACATACACACATACATACATACATGCATGCGTACATACATACATACATACATACATACATACATACATACATACATACATACATACATACATACATACATACATACATACATACATACATACATACATACATACATACATACATGAATGCATGCATGCATGCATGCATGCATACATACATACATACATACATACATACATACATACATACATACATACATACATACATACATACATACATACATACATACATACATATATACATACATACATACATACATACAGTGTCGGATGAAGATAGAGAGAGACTACAGGATGACCTGGATAAACTGGAGGAATGGTCTAGAAAATGGCTGCTAAAGTTCAACTCGGGAAAGTGTAAGGTAATGAAATTAGGAGAAGGGAGCAGGAGGCTGAACACAAGGTATCATTTGGGAGGGAAATCCTGCAAGAGTCAAATAGAGAGAAAGATCTGGGGGTTGATATCACACCGAACCTGTCCCCAGAAGCCCACATCAAAAGAATATCATCAGCGGCATATGCTAGACTGGCCAACATAAGAACTGCCTTTAGAAATTTGTGTAAGGAATCTTTCAGAACCCTGTATACCACTTATGTAAGACCAATCCTGGAGTATGCAACTCCAGCCTGGAGTCCATACCTAGTTAAACACAAGACAAAGTTAGAGAAGATTCAGCGGTATGCCACCAGGCTCGTCCCGGAACTGAGAGGATTGAGCTACGAGGAAAGGCTAAAGGAGCTGAACCTCACATCCCTGGAAAACAGAAGAGTAAGGAGAGACATGATAACCACCTACAAAATTCTCAAGGGAATTGACAGGGCGGACAAAGACAAACTCTTCACCTCGGGTGGGACACGAACAAGGGGACACAGGTGGAAACTTAGCACCCAGATGAGCCACAGAGACGTTAGAAAGATTTTTTTCAGTGTCAGAGTAGTTAATAAATGGAATGCACTAGGAAGTGATGTGGTGGAGGCTGACTCCATACACAGTTTCAAATGTAGATATGATAGAGCCCAGTAGGCTCAGGAATCTGTACACCTGTTGGTTGACAGTTGAGAGGCGGGACCAAAGTGCCAAAGCTCAACCCCCGCAGGCACAATTAGGTGAGTACATACATACATACACGTCCAGTCAGCATATAGCTATTTCGGGACAAAATCCAATACAGTTTATATTGGTGAGACTCCACTGTGATGAGCAGTTTAAATATCAATGGAACTGTAGGTTAATGTGTGACATAGGTGAGGTTAGATGAAGCATCTACAAGCATCAGCTGATGAAGTGTTGTGGAGGCTGGTGGTATTATGCCCAGATGTTGGAGGGTGGATTTGACCCCCCCCGCCCTCCCCCCCCCCCCACATTGACCGCAGAACGTCTAAGGTTACTTTCCACAGCTCTCGCTTACCAAGGGTATAACCCCCCCCCCCCACATCACACACACATGCATCAGATTCTTAACTTACAATATTTATGATTTATCAATTTATGTTACTACACTGACTCTCAATTTCACAATATTGTATAAACTTTGATGAATCGCTCGTCTATGGTGTCATTCAATAATGTTAGCAGACTTCTAGATGTTACCACTGCTAGGTTCAGGCTCAGCTACAAGTACCTCTGGGAATTTGTAGCATCTGATGATGTACATTTGACTAAATGTAAACTCTGTCAGCAGAACTATTCGCATACTTTGCGTCATTATATAATGGAATGTGAAAAAATCGCGGAATTTAAAGATAACAACATCAATAGTGTCCATGAAATGTGTATAAGTACTTCATTCATAATGATGTGCTGCCCGAAATCTTAGCGAAGTATGAAAAATTTGCTTACTGTAAGTAATGCATGCACATGACTGTAAAGCTGCCGCCCAGTTGGGTGGGTGTGGAGCACATGACTGTAAAGCTGCCGCCCAGTTGGGTGCGTGTGGAGCACATGACTGTGAAGCTGCCGCCCAGTTGGGTAAGTATGCAGCACATGACTATAAAGCTGCCGTCCAGTTGGGTAAGTATGCAGCACATGACTCTAAAGCTGCTGCCCAGTTGGGTGGGTGTGGAGCACATGACTGTGAAGCTGCCGCCCAGTTGGGTAAGTGTGCAGCACATGACTGTAAAGATGCCACCCAGTTTGGTGGGTGTGGAGCACATGACTGTAAAGCTGCCCCCCAGTTGGGTGGGTGTGGAGCAAGACTAGTAACTGTGCGACTCCTCATAGATGTAAAGTGCCTTGTATAGTGACTGTTGTGAACCTCTTGTTGAATCACTTGTGACACAAAAGATTACTGATGTGTGTATTTGTGTGGGTGATTAAATATGTATGTGTTTGTATATTTGTATACGTATGTATATGTACATGTATGCATAAGTATGTGTACATTAATAATTTTGTAACTAGCGTCAAAAGATTGTTATTTGCTTAGCAAAACGAACTAGAGGGTTCAGTTCCTGAACCGATTATGTGCCTCTGTAATCCTTTACACCACCGCCCACAGGATGGGTATTATGGGGTGCATAATAAAGAAAGAAAATGAATGGACCGAACCCACAATTCATTTAGCTAAGCAAGTTACAATCTTGATGAGCTAGTTACAAAATTCACTATAAGTCGTCACATCATAAATTGGTTCGAGATCGACCACAAGTAGTGCATTACATAATTTATCAGTATTGTGCAGCCTGTGATCCCCGCCTAGCTGGATACTGATACCTAGGTAGTTTTCATGTGTCCGGACACCAACGATTAGGTGGTATTATTTATTTAACTTAAGAGATATATATTTTTAAATGTTGTCACATTAACGGCTACATCTTTCTTTCTTCTGACATATAGATTTTTAAGATTAATTAAAATATATGGAAACTAATTATACAATTTATTGGCTGGTGTGCAGGGCTTCACACTCTCAGA
This sequence comes from Procambarus virginalis, assembly GCA_020271785.1. NCBI lineage: Eukaryota > Metazoa > Arthropoda > Malacostraca > Decapoda > Cambaridae > Procambarus > Procambarus virginalis. The sequence goes on from WNGS01137051.1 coordinate 22,012, forward strand.
GCTAGCCATCAAGTAACTATCAAAACGCATATATCTTCGTTTTCACTTTAGTTATATTTATGACAAAGGATTTTAAATGTAGCCTATATTTCTACCTTTCTGATGACATAAATACTTTCGTTAATTACAATATCTAGATCAAACTAACATTGATTTTCAAAAGGTTGTATATTTTCCATCAATGGAGAGCATCAGCCAAGAAGCCTTCTTTAAAATATGAATATCTTTCCTCACCCAATAAGATCTAATCTCTGAATAAAACGCAAAAAACGACTTGATTGTAACCTATCCACCGCTGCCCATTGGATGGGGGGAGAGGGGGTTATGTGTAGGATAAACATATCAATTGTGACACTATAGCCCTCCATATATGTCAGTTGCTTAAATTATAAACTGTACTTGTGGTCGGTCTCGAGCCCATTGTTGATGTGACAATGTGCATTGACTTTTGTAACTAGCTTATCAAGATTATAACTTGCTTGGCTATATGAATTGTAGGGCTCAGTCTCTGAGCCCATATGTGCCTCTGTAACACTCCATTATCGCCCATAGGATGGGTATGGGGTGCATAATAAATGAACTAAATTAAGCTCTGCCTTTTTGATAACATATACAATTATAAGCTTTATTTGTGAATCTCAATTAATTAAACAATATATCACAGAGCCTGTAGGGTTCGGTGAGATGAGCGAAGAGACATGGGAGATTTTACATAAGTACTGTACGTGGTAGTTTAAGTAGCGAACGCAGTTTGAATTACTCGCGGCCCTAAACAAAGGCAAAGCCACATCCCCCGGTGAAGATGGTATCACTTATGACATATTGCGTCTGCTCCCTTTAGTACCAGGGGATCCCCTGCTTGAGCTGTTTAATATGAGCTATGTTACTGGGGAACTTCCTATCTCTTGGACTAACAGTATAATCATTCCAATTCCCAAACCAAATCAAGAGAAGGCTTTCCTCCCAATTTCCCTTACTAGCTGCATTTGCAAAACATTCGAGAGAATGGTCCTAAACCGTCTCCTCCACAGAATAAGAACCATGCTATCCCCCCAGATATATGGCTTCATGCATGGAAGGAGTGTGCATCATTGCATCACCACCTTTCTTACCCTGCACACTGAAAAGTCATATACCACCTTCCTAGATCTTAAGTCTGCCTTTGATATTGCAAATAGACATGTTATCTTGAGTGAGCTTGCAAGAATGAATATTGGTGGTCGGCTTCTTTGTTGGATCAAGGGTTACTTATCCAACAGGAAATCATCTGTATTTTTCCAGGGGCATAGGAGTGTAACAAGAGACTTTGAACTAGGTACCCCGCAGGGTGGTGTCCTCAGTCCTACCCTATTTAATATCTTAATAAACACGCTGTTAAACTCTATACCGAGCAAACCCAACGTCCACATCATTAGCTATGCTGATGATATAATGATACATACCACTGGGTATGCTAACACGCAGAACACGCTTAACTCTGTATTAGACTCATGTCAGGATCTAGGTTTAATTATCTCAGGAGAGAAAACAGATACTAAATCGGCGCCCAGCCAGGCAGGGAGGAGCTGTTCGCAAGATGCAACTGTCTGATGGCTCCCAGCTTGACTATGTAAACAGATTCAAATACCTTGGCCTTGAGGTGCCACTGTATGGTCCTGTTGTATTCAGACTCTGTCGTCAGTATAAAGAGAGGCTCCGAGCTCTCAAGGCTGTCGCAGGTTATCACTCAGGC
>WNGS01137053.1:3885-16607 GCA_020271785.1 Procambarus virginalis
TACCTAGTTAAACACAAACAAAGTTAGAGAAGATTCAGCGGTATGCCACCAGGCTACGTCCCGGGAACTGAGAGGTATGAGGTGCGAGGAAAGGCTAAAGGATCGGAACCTCACTCCCTGGAAACAGAAGAGTAAGGGGAAGACATGATAACACCTACAAAATTCTCATTGAATTGACAGGTTGGACAAAGACAAACTCTTGCACCACGGGTGGGACAAAACAAGGGACACAGGTGGAAACTTAGTAACCAATTGAGCCACATAGCCGTTAGAAAGAATTTTTCAGTGTCAGAGTAGTTAATAAATGTAATGCACTAGGTAGTGATGTTGGTGGAGGCTGACTCCATACACAATTTCAAATGTAATAGATAGAGCCCATAGGCTCAGGAATCTGGACACCTTTTGATTTGACAGTTGAGAGCGGGGACCAAAGAGCCAAAGCGCACCCCCGCAATCAAAATTAGGTGAGTAACCACACACACACACACCACACACACCGTCAGGGAAGGCCTGACGGCCTAAATGGACAGCGCTCTGATCGTAGTCTGGTCCGGGGATCGACCCCGGCCGAGGCGGAAACATATGGGCGAGTTTCTTTCACCCTGATGCACCCTGTTTACCTAGCAGTAAAAAGGTACCTGGGAGTTCGACGCTGCTACGGGCTGCTTCCTGGGGTTGTGGGAATGTGTGTGATGTGTTAGAGAGAATATGTGTAATTAGACATAATAAGGAATTGGGTAGCAAGGCGGGGTCCAAGAGCAATAGTTCGATTCTTGATACACAAAGAGTAATAGCCAACCCGCTGTGGTGGCGGAGGTTTTCGAGGCCGGCGGTACACCAACCGCTCCAAATGTCTAACATTAACTCACCAGACACTGGAAATTTTCTCCTCGCATAAATGAACAAATCTATAAGGGCCGTGACGAGGATTCAACTGCGTCCGAGAGCATCCCAGACCTGCCTTAATCGATTTGTTCGCTGCCTTAATGTTTGTTCATTTGATGCATCACGCAATTGTGTTTTGTGTGTCATGAAGTGCCCTTATTTTCCTTGTTGAAGATCTTGTGAATCTTAGACAATATGGCGGTCACCAGGTAACCTTAACCTAGGTAAAAGATCTTAACCTCAGATCCACCTTAACACGCCGCTCACCATAATTCTCGCAACTTGTAAACTTTTCTCAATGAAAATCGCCAATTTATGAACACAATTTATGTATAAATATCCCATTCACACAAATCATTTTTTTAGACAGTAAAACAGATTAATTTGGCTGAAAATTAGACGCACGACCCGAACACGTGAAAATACAAATTTACAGCGCGCATCCCGTCCGATCCATTATCACGTCATAATAGCCCAATTCTTGATAATTGATCCACAAAGGACTGAATATATGTAATAGAAATATATATATATATATCACTAAGACTTCTTGTACCCCGCCAGGATTCGAAACCATGCAGTCCAGGATCACCGCTAAACGAACAGTACGTGAAACCACCGCACCAATGATCGTTCTAAGAAAAAACGATCATTGTTGCGGTGGTCACGGTACGGTGTAAGTTTAGGGGTGATCCTTTACGCATGGGTTCGACCCTGGGGGCCGGGTCAAGAGTTCTTAGTGATATATGGCTGCGCGGTCATGCAGCTTTCTCACATATATATATATATATATATATAGAGTTATATATATATATATATATTATATATATATAATAGTATATTGTTGAATGTGACCGAAGGTGAGATTATTATTCTAACACGAACTTCTCATATTTCTTACTTTTTTCTTCACTGTCGGGGGTAATTGAAAAATAACTCTCCAAAATCATTTTTTACATTTTACCATAATTTTGGTCTGACCCTAAAGAGTTTTTCGTAGGGCTTCTTACATTCTCAATGACTGTTTAACACATAACATATATCATGCTTTATATTCGTTTTCGGTGAGGTTATATGTTACAACAAATTTGGATGAGGTTAGGTGACAAACACAATCAATGGGGTATAATTGGGTATAAAACTAAGAATGAAGTAACTAAAAAGGCCTATTGGCCAATATTTTTCTCTGCCTGCCTCTATTTGGTTCGGGTCTTGAAGTGGTTAAATATAGTTGTGCTTTACTTGGCTGTTGATTGCTGTGTTGACTTCTTGTAACCTGTGTAGTGCCTCGCTGGTGTCGAGTCTCCTGCTGTCCGCTGTATCTATTGATGATTTCTTGTGTTTGCTTGTTAAGATTTTTCTGGAGATGGTTTGGTTGTGAGAAGAGATTATATTTTTCTTGCTGGGCCCTGTTGTTTGTGCATTGTTAATCCAAGAAAGAGACTTTGTTGTCTCTTGCCTATATACTGAGTTCTTTGGGGCTTCCAATCCCCAAGTGGGCAAGTAGGCATGACGAGGTTTGATTTCCTTCAAGGCTTTTATTGGGTCTGTCGGAGTTTTTCATGAATGGTTAACGTTTTGTTTTTATAGTTAATTGTCAATTGTATTTTCTGATTTTTTGTCTGTAGGGATAACGTTCCTATCAATAAGTCTTTTCAGGAAACTTTCCTCCTTTATGGAACGTCAAAAAGAATTTCCTGTAAAACAGTCTAAGGGGTACAGTGTTGTGTTAGTTGACTCTTCAGAGGTTGTATGGCGTTTTTACCTTTCTTTTTATGACTTCGTTATATATGCTCTCAGAAACTCATCCTCGTGAAGGGTTCGAACCCAGATAGCTAGGCGCTCCATACACCTTCGTATATCTAGTTCCTTACCCACTACCACCACCTTGATTCCACATACTATGAGACATATTTTAAGAAAGATCCAAATGCTACTAATGCTGCCCAACTGGTAATTTATACTTTCCCTGGCTTACTATGTATAGAAGTCCTTATCGATCCACGTATGAATAGTACGTATGACAAATGCCAGACACATTAGCCTAAGTGACACCACAACAAAAATAAATGGAAATATTTGTGTTTAACATATTACCGCGAACAAGATGACTGTTTTTAATGTTAACTGTTCTACCCACTCACGTTACGAGTCAGACCTGACTGGGTAATGGAGCTGTTACCTCATCGCTAATGCCATCCACGGATCGCTGCTACACGAACTAGTATCTATTACACCACAAATCAAGATAAACGGGATCGTTGTGACACGAAGCTGATCAAAGAAGATACCAGTCAATCAAATAAACAGCATACGTCAACCCGATACTGTCCCTCCTGGTACTCTTTACCTGACGACCCTGACACTAAAGGTACTGCTTATTCTGACAATAAAATGTTGATACACGGCCCAGACCCAACTACACAGCTAACAAGGGACTAAGGTGGGTCTCTGACCTTAGCCTGTAAATTAGACACACTGATGTAAGTGTCTCTTTGTCATCCTTGACTGCACTCATCTCCCCAAGACATAACTGTCACGTGCTTATCTCTGAAGCTAGGCACATATATAATTAAATAATCAATGATGGGAGTCGGTTTGTCTCCGGTGATTCCATTACCATATTGGTCTCCGAATGTATGATAGAACTGAGGAGTTGGGCAAAACTTTTTCTCGTAAAGAGTGAATTGATTACCATCTTGGATTGCCTTTGATGGCAGTAATGTTTCCGAGAACACAACAAAATCTCGTAGACTTGAGGCAAATTGAATTTGCCACAATTCAATTTCCTTCTTAATTATGCACCCCATACACGTCCCCGTAGGCGATGGTGGAAAGGGTTACAAAGTCACATAAACTGTTTAAGAACTGAACTGGAATGAACAATCTTTTAAAACTAGTTACACAATTGTTTACTGTTACATACTAGGTACATATACAACGATCATTTACACAAATACATAACATATCAGTAATCTTTTTTATATCACAAGTGATTTAACAAGAGGTTCACAACAGCCACTATACAATGCACTTTACATATATGGTGAGGCACACAGCTCTGAGTCTGTCCTCCACACCACCCAACTGGGAGGCACCTTTACAGTCATTTGTTCCACACCCACCCATTGGGGTGGGTGGGCGGCAGTTTAACAGTCATGTGCTCCACCCCACCCAACTGGGAGCAACTTTACAGTCATTTGCTCCACACCACCCAACGGGCGGCAGCTTTACAGTCATTTGCTCCACACCCACCCAACTGGGCGGCAGCTTTACATTCATGTGCTCCACACCCACACAACTGGCTGCAAGCTTTACAGTCACGTCGAGCTACACCTACAGTAAGCAAAGTTTGAATACTTCGCTAAGATTCCGGCAGCACATCATTATGAATGAAGTACTTACACATTTATTGGACTCCACTGATGGAGTTATCTCTGAATTATGCGATTTTTTCACATTGCAATAAATAATGAGGCAAAGCATGCGAATAGTTTCTGCTGACAGAGTTTACACTTTACACCAGTTACTCCATCTATCATCAATCTATTATGCAGGAAGAACTGCAAATCTATCGGTCAATCCAAAAAGTCTGGCAGCCTTCTAGATGTGACCACTGTCTAGTCTTGGGCTCTTGGGGCCTAGACAAGTACCATTGGGATGCTCACTTGGCTAGAAGATGTCGTCAGTTATGCGATGACTGGGTTGCATTGATACAAATACGCTTCTGGAAGCTCTATAATGTCGAATTCGAAATTCATATTCAAATGTTTATTCAAGTAAAGTACTACATAGAAGATGAGTTCGAACATAATGATGAATTTATAGATAGAGCTAGTACATACAATAACCTAAAGCCACGAATACGCCGCGTTTCGGGGCAATGTGGTGCGGAACAAATTCACTTAGACTAAAACTTAATACTTATTGAAATTAAAGTATATTGTGTTGAAAAAGAAATAAAAAAGGGGTGGATACATGACAAAAATCCAATTATAACAAGTTGGTCACACCATTATTGTTTGAAAATAGCAGACATTGTTGACTTTAGAGGGTTAAAGTAGGTTACATTAAGTTATTAGGTATTTCTTGTTTTTATCTTATACTGGTTGAGAGAAGTACAGCTTTTAATCTAATTTGGGAAGTCATTCCACATTCTGGTGTCCCTTTATTTGATAGAGCATTTCTATTTTGGTTAAGGCGCATTCTTGATATCAAAATAGTATTTGTTTCTGGTGTGGTGCTCATGGTCTGTTACAACCTTCTGGAAGAGTTGAAGGCAGGATTGGCATTACAGTTCAGAGTTGTAAATATAGAGAGTACACTTGGAATGTGCAGTGACTTAATATCTAACATATTCAAACTTTAAGGTAAGGGTACCGAGTGCTGTATGGGGCTAGAGTTTGATATAGTTCTAATAGCAGATTTGTGTTGATTAATTAGAGGACGTAGATGATTTTTGGGTAGTAGAACACCATGCACAAATACCAGATATTGATAAGGATAGATGAGAGAGTAATGAAACGTCACCAGAGCTTGGCGAGGTACATAATATCTGATCTTAGAAAGAAGCCAAGAGTTTTAGAACTTTGTTTTGTGCTATATTTTGAATGTGTCTCTGGAAACTCATCTTGTTTTCGAGACACCAAGTCCACATCCAAGTTTACCATCTACTTTGTTACTAGTTTGGATATTGTTAATTCTTAAATTATTTTGTCTGAGGATTTATACCATCAAAGTTAGGATGTTTTGTCAATGTTAAGGGTGAGTTTGTTAGCAGTTAGCTAAAGTTGGACTTTTTTATTTCAGTTTTCACTGTAACATCAGAGTAGGGGGTCAGGCTGGAGTAAATGAAGATTGTGTTGTCAGCAAATAGAAGTGGTTTGATGTGTTGGGAGGTATTTGGAAGGTCCTTAATGTAGATGAGAAAGGGAAGAGGGCCAAGTATGCTGCACTGAGGAACATCAATGTTGATGGGTAGGATGGGAGAAATATAATTATTCACAGAAACATACTGGATCCTGTCACTAAGGTAAGACTGGAGGTATTGCAGAGAGTGACCTCAGACTCCATAATGATTTAATTTAAGAAGAAGGTTTGGTGGTTGACAGTGTCAAAAGCCTTACGTAGGTCTACAAATAATCCAACAGGGAACTCATTTTTATCAAGAGTTGCATGTATCAAGGATAAATTAGTTAGTGCATCGTTAGTGCCTTTTTGGGTCCGAAGCCATATCGGCAAGAGCTATGTATATTGTTCTTGGCTAGATAATGAGTAAATGCTGCAAGTAGATTAGCTTTCCAATATTTTTGACAGGTGTGGGGGGGGGGTGGGGGAAAAAATAAAAGGTTGCGAGAATTAACACGATAAAATAGTAAATCTTACCATGGGTGTGGTAGACACCACTCAGAAAACAGCATCACATTAAGCACACGACGGGGGAAAGGACACACTGTCTCAGATGTAACCATACGTAGGGCGTCTATTACTGGGGTAGGACAGATGCCACTATGATCACCTCCTTGGAAGGTTGCAGCCCGAAATCATTTGGTATCTAGCAAGCTGGGGGCCATGCTTAGCAGGAGCTAAATCTGGAGGGCTTTGTGAAGTCGACGAGAGGGCAAAAACCAAATTGTAAGTGTGCACTTGTGAGAGTTATGGGATGTACTTAAAGAAGATATAGCTCAGTACCAGCAGGCAATATACGGGAGTTAGTACCGAGACGGGAGCAAGAAGGATCACTATCATAAGCTACGGGCCGGGGATAACGGGTATCATGAAATGGTAAGATCGCATTAGGGTGCAAATAGAATAGGAGTACCTGGGGGGAGGGTCGGACTGAAAAGTGGGGCGATTCAAGGGAATAGCGGAGGTGCCAAGGCATGAGATAAACCGAAGAAATTCCAAGAGAAGGTCAGGCTGAAGGACCAGCGGCAGTGCACAGGAGTTGGGAATGTTAGTCAAAATAAAGAGGGGTTGGTATGGGAGCCTATATTGGGGGGGAAAGAAACCACAGCCATAGTGGTAAACGTGAAGGGGGATGCCGATGCGTGTGAAATTGGGGGGTTAAGGGATTTGAGTAGTTGATTTGTGGCTCTCCAATTATTTTATACGTAAACTAATGATAAGTCGGGAACTTCGTTGAGAAGACTCAATAAACAATAGACGTCTGTCACAAAATCAGGGTGTGATTAATAGATCTAAAGGGAAACCGAGGATGTGATAGCAAAATAAGAACCAATAAACCATGAAACATCTGTGGTCATAACAACGTTTAGGGGGAAAGGGGTATGAAGAAGGGGGAACAAGTGGGGTGTGGTAAAGAAGCTCAGATGTCTTGAGAAGCTGTGGACGGAGAGGATAATGTTCATATGTTACCGAATGATCGATCCCAGTTATATTAGCAGCAGCAGCGAATGATTGCGTATAGACAAGTTTGAGCATCATTGGGGCACCATAAAGCTTAGCTGCATTGTAGCTAAGGTGGGTGAATAATAAGAATGGGGGTGGTGAACAGAAGAAATGGGGGGAGAGTGGGATAGTTGGTAGGGTAGGTACGCGAATCGGGGGCTGTCGCGACTGACTCCGGGAGAAATAACAACTCTCAACAACCATGAGAGAGTAATAAAATGGAAGAGGAATATGGTGGGGGGGGAAGACACGGAGGTTCTAGGGTAATATAAACATGGGAAAAGCGGAGGAAGGTAGGAAAGTGCAGTAGTTAGACGAACTCGAGTGCGGTTCTTGGAGGGAAGGGGTATATAAGGCAACGAGGAACTGAAAGAGAAGAAACATTAAGGTGGGGAGAAAACAAACAAAACCACAACACACATGAAGTAGGAACAATCAACATCTCTTAACACATAGTGGCCGAAAAATTCTGCTGAAGTCTGCATAAAAACAAACATCACCAGAAAGGAAAAGAATTAACTGGGAGCAAAGCGCGGTGAATCTCTAGGGACGTCGAAAAGAAATATCTTAACACACTTCAGCACGCAACGAGACTGGGAGGGCAAATAGGAATAATCGGAGGACGGGGAAAGAACAGCAGGAGGACGAAGTGAGAATGAAATGGTCTGGAGGGGGAGTCTAATAATACTGACAGCGTAGGGATGGGGTTAGGAGAGAGAGAAACAGACAAAAAGGGGAGAAACGAGGAGGGGAAAGAGGAGGGCAGAACGACAAGGCTCTAGTCTTCTCACAGGAGGTGACTAAAAGTGGGAAAAAAGGAAATGAGAGAGACAGACGGAAGACGCACAACAGAAAATGAGGACTAACAAGTTGAGAAGGTACAGCAAGGAAAGTGGAGAGAATTGCAGCAAAAAAAAAGGACAAAAGTCAAGGAAACCAAATCACCACAAGAAAAGTCGGCTAGGCGGAGTAAGTACCAAAAACGAAGACTCTGAATCACGGTCAGGTAGGGGGAATGATCGTGTGGAGAGATCCTTGGACAAGAGAAAGTGTGGTGGGTGAGAACGAAATATAAAGTGAAGAGAGAAAGAGGAGAATAGAGAAGACTCAGGTGAATTAAGAAATGGAAGAAAAGTATGAGATCACTGTCATGGCTGAGAGGACACAGGTAGCAAGTACAAACCAAACCGAAATATACTGAAAAGACGAGAAGTGAGGGGGAGTTAGAGGAGAGAGTAAGACGAGAACTCAAACACAGATGAACCGATGAACAGGAGTAGAATGATCTGAAGCTGAAATATCACTTAGTGGGGGAGTTAAGGGGGACTGGTGAGGGAAAACAAATAGCGGGGAGAGGGAAGAATATGTGGAAAGGGAGGGTGAGGAACGGAAATACTAGAGCACAATAAAATCAAGAGCGCAGGGGAACGGACAAAAAGTAAACGGAAAACGGGAGATAAAACAAGGAATAAAAAGAGAAGATGAGCTTAGGCGGAAAAGAAACGTCGAGAAAAGGCAGGAGATGCTCTAATATTACGACTGATTAGGTCAAGTGAACATTATCCGACCTACATACAAGTATTTTTAAAACTCTGAGCCTCTGACCCCAACTCCCCATGCTGACCAAACAAGTCACAACTAAAAGGTTAAACAATCCATGTCTAACATCTAAGATCTAAACATCTAAGGGTCTACTTAGATCTATTAATAAAACTTGACTAGTAAAGTAGCATGTTGAGTCTTCTTCAAAGAAGCTTCAAAGACTTACTCATTAGTACTGTATAAAAGAGGAAGCCAAAGAAGCGAGACAAGCTGAGATCACTCGCAAAAACCTTCAACAAAATATCACTGTGAGCACACCAGGAGAAAAGAGGGAGGACGATTTTCCTCCTCGAGGTGAGTAGGTCAAAAAGAGGGGGAATAAAGGTTTTGGCCAAGACTCCTGTGCAATGACGATGGGGCCTTGCAAAAGCCTGGACACTGCCGTGCGATGAATGCAAGTAGGTTAGCTCAATGCATTGGCACAGTCCGTGCTAATGATATTCCATCCTTCCGTACTACCTTACAGGAAAGGACTACCTTACAGGAAAGGACTACCTTACAGGAAACTGTACCAAAGTCTCGGTACCTAACTCCCGCTAATTACACTGATGTTAATGAGATAACCCTTTCGCTTAAAAAACAAATTCTAGTGCCCTTGCTGAGATATCAACTCTACTTTACAAAAAAAGCCTCCAGATTTCTAGCTCCTGCGAGAAGAAGCTTGGCTCTTCAACAAGTCACTTGAAACTCCAAACCTTACCAGGATTATTCTAAACAAAAAAAAAGCGAAGAGATACCCCTGTCCACAAATGTGGTATCTCACAGATGGTGTCAACGTGAAGTGTCAGAGGCCTATATTAATTACTCGCAGGGAGCCTTGGTCAAAGATATTGGGGAAAGGTGGACTAAGATGCTACTTGGCAGGGCGTTTACGCAGATCTATAGCCCAAAGCCAGCGAATATAGACGTACCCCGGGGTCGTGCCATGTGGTGTCTGTCGGACCCAATAAAGGCACTAACGATGCACTAACTAATATAGATTTCCTTGATACATGCACTCTTGATAAAAATGAGGGCCCTGTTGGGTTATTTGTGTACCTACGTAAGGCTTTTGACACTGTCAACCACCAAAACCTTCTTCTTAAAGTTCATCATTATGGAGTCTGGAGGTCACCTGGCCCTCCAATACTTCCACGGTCAGTCTTACCTTGACAGGCTCCAGTATGTTTCTGTGAATAATTCAGTTCCTCCCATTCCCAGTCCTAACCCATCAACATGGTGTTCGCCTCAGGGCAGCCATACTTGGCCCCTTGGCTTCTCTCCTCTTTCTCATCTACATTAATGACCTTCCAAATGCCTCTCACACCTCAACCAATTTTATTTGCTGATGACACAACCTTCATTTTCTCCAGTCCTAACCCCCTTTGCTCTGAATGTTACAGTGAAAACTGAACTAAATAAGGTCCATCTTTAGCTAACTGCTAACAAACTCACCCTTAACATTGACAAAACCTTCTATACTTTGATTGGTAATAAATCCTCAGATCAAAATAATTTAAGAATAAACAATATCCAAATAGTAACAAAGTAGATGATAAACTTGGATGTGGACTTGGTGTCCTCGATAACAAGCTGAATTTCCAGGGACACATTCAAAATATAGCAAACAAAGTTTCTAAAACTCTTGCCATTTTTCTAAGATCAGATATATGTATCTCGCCCTGCCCTGGTGACGCTCTATACTCTCTCATCTATCCTTATCAATATTATGGTATTTGTGCTTGGGTTCTACTACCCAAAACCATTTACGTCCTCTAATTACTCAACACAAAGCTGCTATTAGAACTATATCAAACTCTGGCCCCAGACAGCACTCGGTACCCTTACTTAAATGTTTGAATATGTTAGATATTAAGTCACTGCACATTCTCAAGTGTACTCTCTATATTTACAACTCTGAACTGTAATGCCAATCCTGACCTTCAACGCTTCCTAGAAGGTTGTAACAGAACCCATGAGCACCACACCAGAAACAAATACCTATTTGATATTCCAAGAATGCGCCTTAACCAAACTAGAAATGCTCTACAAATCAGGGATCCAGAATGTGGAATGACCTTCTCAATCATGTCAAAGACTGTACCTCTCTCAACCAGTTTAAGATAAAACTAAGCACTACCTAATAAACGTAATGTAACCTACTTTAACCCTCTAAATGTCAACCAATGTCTTGCTACTGTCAAACAATACTGGTTGTTGACCAACTTGTATAATTGCTGATTTTTGTCATGTCTCCACCCTTTTTTATTTCTTTTTCAACACAATTTATACTTTAATCTCAATAAGTATTAAGTTTTAGTCTAAGTGAGTTTTTTCCGCACACCTTGCCCGAAACGCTGTGCGTATTAGTGGCTTTAGGTATTTTATGTACTAGCTCTATCTATAAATCCATCATTATGTTTGTAACTCATCTTCTATGTATGTACTTTTACCTGAATAAACATTTGAATATGAATTTCGAATTCGACATTATAGAGCTTCCAGATGCGTATTTGCATCAATGCAAATGTCATCTGCATAACTGACGACATCTTCGTCAGCCAGTGTAGCCTCCCAGAGGTACTTGTAGCCGAGCCCAAGCCTAGCAGTGGTAACATCTAGAAGGCTGCTAGCCTTTTTGGATGACCGATAGATGTGCAGTTCTTCCTGCATAATAGAATGATGATAATGGAGTAATTGGTGTAAGTGTAAACTCTGTCAGCAGAACTATTCGCATGCTTTGCCTCATTATTTAATTGAATGTGAAAAAATCGCGGAATTCAGAGATAACACCATCAGTGGAGTCCAATAGATGTGTAAGTACTTCATTCATAATGATGTGCTGCCAGGAATCTTAGCGAAGTATTCAAACTTTGCTTACTGTAGGTGTAGCCTGCACATGACTGTAAAGCTGCCTCCCAGTTGGGTGGGTGTGGAGCACATGACTGTAAAGCTGCCGCCCAGTTGGGTGGGTGTGGAGCACATGACTGTAAAGCTGCCCTCCCAGTTGGGTGGGTGTAGAGCACATGACTGTAAAGCTGCCGCCCAGTTGGGTGGTGTGGAGCACATGACTGTAAAGCTGCCTCCCAGTTGGGTGGGTGTGGAGCACATGACTGTAAAGCTGCCTCCCAGTTGGGTGGGTGTGGAGCACATGACTGTAAAGCTGCCTCCCAGTTGGGTGGGTGTGGAGCACATGACTGTAAAGCTGCCTCCCAGTTGGGTGGGTGTGGAGCACATGACTGTAAAGCTGCCGCCCAGTTGGGTGGGTGTGGAGCACATGACTGTAAGCTGCCGCCCAGTTGGGTGGGTGTGGAGCACATGACTGTAAAGCTGCCTCCCAGTTGGGTGGGTGTGGAGCACATGACTGTAAAGCTGCCTCCCAGTTGGGTGGGTGTGGAGCACATGACTGTAAAGCTGCCGCCCAGTTGGGTGGGTGTGGAGCACATGACTGTAAAGCTGCCTCCCAGTTGGGTGGGTGTGGAGCACATGACTGTAAAGGTGCCTCCCAGTTGGGTGGGTGTGGAGCACATGACTGTAAAGGTGCCTCCCAGTTGGGTGGGTGTGGAGCACATGACTGTAAAGGTGCCGCCCAGTTGGGTGGGTGTGGAGCACATGACTGTAAAGCTGCCGCCCAGTTGGGTGGGTGTGGAGCACATGACTGTAAAGGTGCCTCCCAGTTGGGTGGGTGGGAGCACATGACTGTAAAGCTGCCGCCCAGTTGGGTGGTGTGTGGAGCACATGACTGTAAAGCTGCCGCCCAGTTGGGTGGGTGTGGAGCACATGACTGTAAAGCTGCCGCCCAGTTGGGTGGGTGTGGAGCAAGACTAGTAACTGTGTGACTCATC
>WNGS01137055.1:0-13844 GCA_020271785.1 Procambarus virginalis
ATATATATATATATATATATATATATATATATATATATATATATATATATATATATATATATATAAATAAGTAAATGTAAATAATTTTACCTTGCACCTAGATCCACCAGCCTGTATGGTGTGCGTTTCAGTACTTCGGAAATCTGGAACGATCTGGAATCTCTCATCTGCAATGAAACAATACATATTATTGCACTTACCAAAACATGGACGAATGTAGAAAATAGAGAACTATTAGCTGAATATCAAATAAATGGATTTAATCTATTTCACACAGATATATTAGACTGTGTATGTTAGGTAATATTTGAAATGTAGTCTCGAAAAGACTACATTTCAACAGAAACGTGCCACACACCAGTCATAAGACTGAACCTCGTCGAGGCCAAAAGTCTAAATGAGAGCATGAACGAGTAAGAAATAATTTTTTAACACCAGGCATCATACACACACTGAATGCACCTGCAGACACACAACAAGCACTATCAACATAGCAAAGAATACTCCATAAAAAAATCATTAAATTATTGACCAACATGACAAAGGGTTAGCCAACATGAGAGGGTTGTGTTGATTGCCTGAAAATATTTCAATTGTTTAATGTATTGAATGGCATTTTTCAAGTTACAACATTTTTTAAATTACTGAACTAGGTTCTAGGCTTGCCTAGGCTTAATTCAATTATTACAGATGAGCCTAGCCTAGCCTAGAACTAGAACAATTTAAATAATTTCAGGCAATCAACACAACCCTCTCATGTTGGCTAACCCTCAGCTGTGCTCAGGCCCCCGTGCCCAGGCCCTGGGGCCTGAGTCCTCAGTTCCATACACCTGCACTGCCCTCCTCACCTCCACATACACCAGCAATGCCCCTAGCCTCCACATACACCAGCAATGCCCCTAGCCTCCACATACACCAGCAATGCCCCTAGCCTCCACATACACCAGCAATGCCCCTAGCCTCCACATACACCAGCAATGCCCCTAGCCTCCACATACACCAGCAATGCCCCTAGCCTCCACATACACCAGCAATGCCCCTAGCCTCCACATACACCAGCAATGCCCCTAGCCTCCACATACACCAGCAATGCCCCTAGCCTCCACATACACCAGCAATGCCCCTAGCCTCCACATACACCAGCAATGCCCCTAGCCTCCACATACACCAGCAATGCCCCTAGCCTCCACATACACCAGCAATGCCCCTAGCCTCCACATACACCAGCAATGCCCCTAGCCTCCACATACACCAGCAATGCCCCTAGCCTCCACATACACCAGCAATGCCCCTAGCCTCCACATACACCAGCAATGCCCCTAGCCTCCACATACACCAGCAATGCCCCTAGCCTCCACATACACCAGCAATGCCCCTAGCCTCCACATACACACCTCCACACTATAGCCAGCACTAGAATCTAATAATATAATAAAATATAAGTGTTTACTTACGATAATATTTGCATGAAGCGTTTGTCCTCTGTCCGCTGACTGCACTGACGACAAAATGGCCGCTCTGTTGATACCGGCGGCGACGACGCTGTGACGTCACAGGTGAGGGCAGCAATGCGCATTTCGTCCCTCGACCCTTAATCATTCCCTCGTATATATAATTGGCGAGACAATTTACTTATCATTTACTTATCTTAGTTAGCAAATAGGGGATATTTGGCTAAGATTTCTGGTAACAGATCATTTTGAATGAAATATTTAAACACCTCTAGAACATTTATTATAAAATTGTCTCTGAATTCAATTCAATTCAATTGAAGTCTTTTGGCACTCCATCACATAGTGACAGAGTGTGTGCTTGTTGACCCAGTTTACATTTTGTTAGGTCTACATCAGCAGATAATTAGAAATCCCAGAGAGAGTTGTAACACAGTTTAAGCCGAAGAGTAGTAACATCTAGAAGTCTGCTGATTTTATTGGATGA
The DNA here is from genome assembly GCA_020271785.1 of Procambarus virginalis. Lineage (NCBI taxonomy): Eukaryota > Metazoa > Arthropoda > Malacostraca > Decapoda > Cambaridae > Procambarus > Procambarus virginalis. The sequence goes on from WNGS01137055.1 coordinate 1,939, forward strand.
TCCATAGATGTGTGGCTCCTCTTGCATGATAGTATGATGATAGATGGAATTACTGGTGTCAATTTCACTTTGCCTCAGATCTACAAGATCTTGTTGAAGTTCTCGGTGCACTGCTGCTCTCAGATTGCTCATTGACAATCCAAGGTTACACTCATACGTCTCCTTTAAAGGCAGATTCTTTGGCTAACTTATCAGCTCTATCATGCATTCGGAGGCCAACATGAGATGGAGACCACATGAAATGGACTCTGTTACCATCCTTAATAATTTTGTTGTATTTGTGTCTAGCTTCGGACACGAGCATGTTACAGTTATGTCTTAAAGAGTTGAGAGCATTTAAGGATGATAAGGAGTCACTTACAATTAATGTATCAAGTTTGGAGACTTGTACACATTTCAGTGCAAGGAGCAAGGCAAATAGTTCAGTCTGAAGGGTAGAGGCCCAGTTGTTTGGCCCAGGGGCCCAGGCGATGGCCTACTCAAAGTATAGGCCATCGCCCATTTTCAGAACAACTGCACTTCCAGTTTCACCCGTGGTGCGGTGTAGGGAACCATCAGTGTATATGATTTGAGAGAGAGAATGTTCTGTGGACAGAGCATCAATATGGCTTAAGGCGTTGAGCTTTGCCTCAAGACGAAGCTTGGGCTGATCTCTAATTTGCTTCTTGGGAGGAAAGGGAGGGATTAAAACTGGAAAGAGTGTAACCTCCCACGGTGCAGGAAAGTGCCGTTGTTGTTTCTCTTGGTACAAATCATGAACCTGATACATTCTGAGTTGAGTTCCAGCTTTTGTTATCCATTTGGAACAATGCTGATCTTCAATAAAGAAATTCTGGAGGGCTTCTGTGCAAGGACTAGGATGAGTTAGCCTAAGCATTTTAATACTAATTTGACAGTTAATTTCAGTAACACGATCAACAACGCTCGGAATATTTAGTTCCTTTCTCATATTAAGTATCTTTGTGGTACGAGGGCACCCAAGGATTATCCTCAAGGCTTCGATCTGCAATTTTTCAAGCCCTCCAAGCTTTCTTTCAGGCATCAAAACAAGCAGAGGTGCAGCATAATCCACTAAAGATCTGATGTATGCAAAGTACATCATTTTGACAGTTCTGACATTGGCACCATAGCCTGAGTGATAACCTGCAACAGCCTTGAGAGCTCGGAGCCTCTCTTTATACTGACGACAGAGTCTGAATACAACAGGACCGTACAGTGGCACCTCAAGGCCAAGGTATTTGAATCTGTTTACATAGTCAAGCTGGGAGCCATCAGACAGTTGCATCTTGCGAACAGCTCCTCCCTGCCTGGGTGGGCGCCGATTTAGTATCTTTGTTTTCTCTGCTGAGATAATTAAACCTAGGTTCTGACATGAGTCTAATACAGAGTTAAGAGTGTTCTGCATGATAGCATACCCAGTGGTGTGTAACATTATATCATCAGCATACCCAGTGGTGTGTATCTATATCATCATCATACCCAGTTGTGTGTATCATTATATCATCAGCATACCCAGTTGTGTGTATCATTATATCATCGGCATACCCAGTTGTGTGTATCAATATATCATCAGCATACCCAGTGGTGTGTATCATTATATCATCAGCATACCCAGTGGTGTGTATCATTATATCATCAGCATACCCAGTGGTGTGTATCATTATATCATCAGCATACCCAGTTGTGTGTATCATTATATCATCAGCATACCCAGTGGTGTGTATCATTATATCATCGGCATACCCAGTTGTGTGTATAACTATATCATCAGCATACCCAGTGGTGTGTATCATTATATCATCAGCATACCCAGTGGTGTGTATCATTATATCATCAGCATACCCAGTGGTGTGTATCATTATATCATCAGCATACCCAGTGGTGTGTATCATTATATCATCAGCATACCCAGTGGTGTGTATCATTATATCATCAGCATACCCAGTGGTGTGTATCATTATATCATCAGCATAGCTATAATGATGTGGACGTTGGGTTTGCTCGGTACAGAGTTTAACAGCGTGTTTATTAAGATATTAAATAAGGTAGGACTGAGGACACCTTCCTGTGAGGTACCTAGTTCGAAGTCTCTTGTTATCATTAATAACTTTGTTGTATTTGTGCCTAGCTTCAGACACGTGCATGTTACAGTATGTCTTAAAGACTTGAGAGCAATTAAGGATGATAAAGAGTTACAATTAATGTATCAGTTTAGAGACTTGTACACATTTCAGTGCAAGAAGCAAGGAAAATAGTTCGGATTGAAGGGGGGTAGAGGCCCAGTTGTTTATACGGACTTCCCACTCATAATATAAGCTTTTGATACAGTGCCACATAAAAGACTGATTAAAAAGATAGAGGTTCACTATATTGTGGATTCTATATTAAGCTGAATTAGGGCATGGCTATACCAAAGGAAACAAAGATTTAGAATCAATGGGTTAAGTCGCAACACATGGTTTTACACATGGCCGTTCATGTTTAACAAATTTGCTCTCTTTTTATTCCAGCATAGTTGAGGCAGTTGATAGTGGTAAGGATTGTGATGTTGTGTTCCTTGACTTTAGCAAAGCTTTTGATACAGTGCCACATGAAACAATGTTGACCTTCAATAAAGACATTCTGGAGGGCTTCTGTGCAAGAGTTAGGATGAGCTAGCCTTAGCATTTTTATACCAATTTGGCAGTTAATTTCAGTAACACGATAAACAACGCTCGGAATATTAAGTTCCTTCCTCATGTTAAGTATCTTTATGGTACGAGGGGCATCCAAAGATTATCTTCAAGGCTTCGTTCTGCAAGTTTTCAAGCCCTTTAAGCTTTCTTTCAGTCATCAAGGCAAGCAGAGGTGCAGCATAATCCACTAAAGATCTGATGTATGCAAGGTACATCATTTTGACAATTGTGACATTGGCACCATAGCCTGAGTGATAACCTGCAACATCTCCAAGAGGGCTTATGGAGCCTCTCATTATACTGACGACAGAGTTTGAATACAAAAGGACAATACAAGGCAAATTTTAAGGTATTTGAATCTGTTAACATAGTCAAGCTGGGAGCCATCAGACAGTTGCATCTTGTGAACAGCTCCTCCCTGCCTGGGTGGACACCCGTTTAGTATCTTTGTTTCCTCTGCTGAGATATGACTAAACCGAAGCCCTGACATGAGACTAATACAGAGTTAAGAGTGTTCTGCATGTTAGCATAACAAGTAGTGTGTAACATTATATCATCAGCATACCCAGTAGTGTGTATCATTATATCATCATGTATGATGATACATGATACAAGGAGGTTTAAATTGATCGATCGAACGATCTAAATTGGGTACTGAAATATGGTCAAAAGATTGGCGGATGCCGTTTAATACTGACAAATGTAAGGTTTAAAGGATAGGTAATGACGATAGATCGAGTTACAAGATATAAGCTAGATGCATGCATGGTGCTGAGATTGTGAAGTCGAATTATGAAAGGGATCTGGGAGTTATGATTAGTAAGAATTTAAAAAAAATCAATGAATAAATGTTCGTAATAAGGCAAACAGAACACTGGGATTTATGTATTGAAACATTAGTAATAATTAAGATATCGGTTCATTGTTCTTCAGATATATCTTGCTCTGGGTAGGCTCCATTTAGATATATATGCACTTCACTTTTGGTCACAGTATATCCACAGCATGGATATAAATATACTAGAATGCGTCCAGCGGAGGATAACAAAGTTAATACCCCAAAATAGAAACCTGTCATATGAAGAAAGATTGTCAAAGCTTAAATTACATTCTCAAGAAAGACAAAGAATTATAGCTAGGTGACATATGTGGTTTATGTTTTTGTTGATTTGTTTCTATATTTTCATAAATAAAGCATGCTTACTGTCTTATTCCAAGTTTTACGACAATTTTACAAGGTTTAAAATATAAAGCTCAATATATTTCAGCTTTTTTATACAGGAATTATACGTTAATATAACCTTATAATAACGTAACGATGTCGTGTAAATAACGTTATATTGACGACATATAAATGTTATATTTATGTTATAAGAACGTAAATTGGATAGGTTTACATAGAGTAAACAAAAAAAACGAAATGTTGACTGAAAATTGTTTATTTTTATATATAAAGCAAGAAAACATTATAATTCCATAGCATTTACTATTATTTTTAAATTTTTACATAAATCTTAAAAAACTGTGTCACAAGAATACATGTTTTTAGTTATATCTAGTGGTTTTAAGAATGTCAGAAATACGTATTTATGTCAAATGTTAGAGTATTACCTTTGTGGCACCATTTAAAAACGTTCACAAACGTTCTGTGTTTGCTGGGCTGCCATCCCTGAATCCATGTTGATGCTGTGTTACAAAGTTCTTTCGCTCCAGGTGCTCCAATAGCTTTCTTCGCACAATCTTCTTCATCAGCTTGCATGGTATGCACGTTAGGGACACTGGCCGGTAGTTCAGTGCCTCCTGTCTATCCCCTTTCTTGTATATCGGGAGTACGTTAGCTGCTTTCCAAATATCTGGCAGTTCCCCTGTTGCCAGTGATTTGTAATACACTATGGAGAGTGGGAGGCACAGTTCTTCTGCTCCTTCCTTTAGTATCCAAGGGGAGATTCCATCTGGGCCTATAGCCTTTGTTACATCCAACTCTAGTAAACACTTCCTTACTTCCCCGCTGGTAATCTCAAACTCTTCCAGTGGTTCCTGGTTAGCTATTCCCTCTCTTATCTTTGGGATTTCTCCTTGCTCTAAGGTGAAGAACTCTTGGAATTTCTTATTCAGTTCATCACACACTTCCTTGTCGTTTGTAGTGAATCCTTCTGCCCCTATCCTTAATTTCATAACCTGTTCCTTTACTGTTGTTTTTCTCCTGATGTGGCTATGCAGCAATTTAGGCTGAGTCTTTGCCTTGCTTGCGATGTCATTTTCGTATTGTCTTTCTGCCTCTCTTCTCATTCTGACATACTCGTTTCTGGCATTCCGGTATCTTTCTCTGCTCTCCAGTGTCCTGTTATTACTATAGTTTCTCCATGCCCTTTTACTTAGCTGCTTAGCTAGCCTACATCTCTGATTAAACCATGGGTTTCTCATCTTCATTTCACTATTTTCCTTTTGAGCTGGGACAAACTTGTTTACTGCGTCCTTGCATTTTCGTGATGTAGTCCTTCATATCTTGGGCCGTCTTTTCCCTGAGCTCTGTTTCCCATGCTATATCTGTTAGGAATTTCCTTATCTCCTCATAGTTTCCCTTTCGGTATGCTAACCTTTTGGTTTCAGTATCCCTCCTCGAATTCAATAACCCTTCTTCAATCAGGTACTCAAACACCAATACACTGTGGTCGCTCATTCCTACTGGGGCCTAAAAACCGATTTCTCTTATGTCAGAGTCGTTCAGGGTGAAGACCAGGTCGAGTCTCGCTGGTTCGTCATGTCCTCTCATCCTTGTGGGTTCTCTGACATGCTGGGTTAAGAAGTTTCTAGTCACCACCTCCAGTAGTTTGGCTCTCCACGTATCCTCGCCTCCATGCAGTTCCTTGTTCTCCCAATCAATCCTTCCGTGATTGAAGTCCTCCATGATGAGCAGGTGAGATCTATTTCTACAGGCAGCAGAGGCTGCCCTCTCAATTATAGTGTTAACTGCCATGTTGTTGTTTTCGTACTCTTGACTGGGTCTTTTGTCATTTGGTGGAGGGTTATATATTACTGCTACTACTATCCTTGGTCCTCCCATTGTCATGGTGCCTGCTATGTAGTATCTGAAACCCTCACAGCCCGGGATAGCCATCTCCTTAAAATTCCATTCCTTTCTCAAGAGTAGGGCCACTCCGCCTCCTCCCCTACCTTCCCTCTCTTTCCTTATTATTGTGTACTGTAATTGTGTGTGTACTCACCTAGTTGTACTCACCTAGTTGTGTTTGCGGGGGTTGAGCTCTGGCTCTTTGCTCCCGCCTCTCAACCGTCAATCAACAGGTGTACAGATTCCTGAGCCTATTGAGCTCTATCATATCTACACTTGAAACTGTGTATGGAGTCAGCCTCCACCACATTACTTCCTAATGCATTCCATTTGTCAACCACTCTGACACTGAAAAAGTTCTTTCTAATTTAGTGATTATTCTAATATACAAACCGCCAGATGCAACGGCTGAGGAATTCACAGAACAGGTAAACAAAATAGAGAATAGCCTTGATAATTTGGAGAACCCAATACCTGATATTATCTTCTTAGGTGACTTCAACTTGCCTAGCCTCAGGTGGAGAATAGCAAACAATAATATTATACCAGGGAATCTATCAGGACCTAACCAACCACAGATTAGAGAACTACTTAGATTCTGTGACAAATTTTCACTCAGTCAGCAGATATCGGAGCCAACGAGAAATGAAAATATTCTAGATCTGGTCTTTACGAACAATGAAGACATTATCAGAGACATTACGATATCAGATACCACATATTCAGATCACAAGCTCATTGAAGTGCAAACTACCATCAATACTCAGAATAGACCTAAAACGTTGATAAAGCGAGAGGGGCTATTCAGTAAATTCAATTTTAATAATAAAAGGATAGACTGGGAGATAATAAACAGGGAACTTAAAAACATTCCATGGGAAACTGTTTTAAGTAGTAAAAGTCCTACAGAAGGAATAGAAAAACTGACTTCGGAAGCGTATCAAGTCTGTCTGAAACATGTTCCTTTGAGGAAAGCCAGAAAGAGGTCCAACGTAGAAAGAGAACGCAGAAGACACTATAAACGCAGGAAAAGAATAACGGAACTGCTTATGCAGACACGAATTTCCCGTCAAAGAAGGAATAATTTAAATAGGGAGATTGAAGAAATCGAGCGGAAATTGAAACACTCATATGAAACTGAAGAAAGGCAGTTAGAACAGAAAGCAATTCAGGAAATAAAGAAAAATCCAAAATACTTCTTCACATATGCGAAATCAAAAGCAAAAACTACTGCCAGTATTGGACCTATTCGTACAAGTGAAGGTTCATACACGGAGGATGACAAAGAAATTAGTGAAATCCTAAAAAAGCAGTATGAGGACATGTTTAGCACTCCAATAAACAACATGAAAGTAGAAGATCCAGACAATTTCTTTATGCGGGATATCCAAACCCCTGTAAATATAACTGATATCAACACGAGCGCACTAAATTTTGAAAGAGAAATTGAAAACATGCCCATGCACTCGGCCCCAGGTCCAGACTCATGGAATTCAATATTTATAAAGAAATGCAAAGTGCCGGTAGCACAGGCACTCAGTATAGTGTGGAGGAAGAGCTTGGACACGGGGGAGATACCAGATGCACTTAAAGTAGCAGACATAGCCCCTCTACACAAGGGAGGGAGCAAAGCATTGGCAAAGAATTATAGACCAGTTGCACTAACATCGCACATAATAAAAGTATTTGAGAGAGTGATTAGGAGTCAGGTCACCAATTTCATGGAGACCAATGACCTTCACAACCCAGGCCAACATGGATTTCGAGCGGGAAGATCGTGCCTCTCACAGCTACTTGAGCACTACGATAAAGTCACTGAGGCATTAGAAGAAAAACAGAATGCTGATGTGATATACACGGACTTCGCAAAGGCATTCGATAAATGTGACCATGGCGTGATAGCACACAAAATGAAGTCAATGGGAATAACCGGTAAAGTAGGACGCTGGATACTCAGTTTTCTGTCAAACAGGACTCAGCGAGTAACGGTCAACCATATAAAATCTAGTCCAAGTGCAGTTAAAAGCTCTGTACCTCAGGGTACAGTCCTTGCACCGCTGCTTTTCCTTATTCTCATATCAGATATAGACAAAAATACAAGTCACAGCTTCGTATCATCCTTTGCAGACGACACAAAAATCAGTAAGAAAATTACCTCGGCTGAAGACATTGAAAAACTTCAAGCTGATATTAATAAAGTTTTCGACTGGGCATCAGAAAATAATATGATGTTTAACAGTGACAAATTCCAGGTACTCAGGTACGGTAAAAATGAGGACCTTAAACATAATACAGGGTACAAAACACAATCAAATGTGCCCATAGTAGGAAAACAACATGTAAAGGATTTGGGAATAATGATGTCTGACGACCTAACGTTTAGGGAGCATAACCAAGCAAATATTGCGACAGCCAGAAAAATGATAGGATGGATTACGAGAACTTTCAAATCCAGGGATCCCATCACAATGCTTGTACTCTTCAAGTCACTTGTGCTGTCCCGTCTTGAGTACTGTTCAGTACTCACTTCCCCCTTAGAGCAGGAGAGATTGCTGAAATAGAGGGAATACAGAGAACATATACGGCACGCATAGACGCGATAAAGCACCTAAATTATTGGGATCGTCTCAAAGCTCTCCAAATGTACTCACTAGAAAGAAGACGAGAGAGATATCAAATAATATACACCTGGAAGATACTGGAGGGCCAGGTCCCAAATCTACACAGTAAAATAACAACGTACTGGAGTGAACGATATGGAAGAAAATGCAGAATAGAGCCAGTGAAGAGCAGGGGTGCCATAGGCACAATCAGAGAACACTGTATAAACATCAGAGGTCCGCGGTTGTTCAACGTCCTCCCAGCAAGCATAAGAAATATTGCCGGAACAACCGTGGACATCTTCAAGAGGAAACTAGATTTATTCCTCCAAGGAGTTCCGGACCAGCCGGGCTGTGGTGGGTATGTGGGCCTGCGGGCCGCTCCAAGCAACAGCCTAGTGGACCAAACTCTCACAAGTCAAGCCTGGCCTCGGGCCGGGCTTGGGGAGTAGAAGAACTCCCAGAACCCCATCAACCAGGTATCAACCAGGTATCACCCGTCCACATCAACAATGGCCAAATGCTCGCTACCATAAGAGCTATAATCTAAGCCATAAAATCTATAATCTAAGCCATAGAAGCTACAATCTAAGTCATAAAAGTTCGAATCTAACTCAGTGTCAAATACTGACTTGCATAAATTTTAATGTTACTATTTCACTTTTACACAACCATCTGACAGAATGAATACATTTCAATTGTCAAATAAAATGCAATAAAAGTTTCTCAAACATTAGGAATTCTCTGTAACATTGGATACAACTACCTCGCTCAACCTCCCCAACCGTTCACGTGGTTGGGCACCTTTCCTTTCTTCCGTCACCCTAAGCCCTTATCCTCATATCCCTTCTAATTGCTGTATAGCCATAAGCCTGCGATATATAACAGCACACGGGAGATGCAGTGGAATGATTTGTATACGAATCGACGAATTACCTGGAACAATTAGGGCTGAAAGGAACAACATTGTTCTTACAACAGTCAATCATTAAGGCGGTCAGGTGATAGGGCAAGTCTGGCACTGGAGTAGACACCGTGTCTAGTGAAATATGTCTCCAAGTAAAGGATCTTTCACACTCACTCTTAAGACTCTTCGAGATGCTAGAGAGGCGTGCAGAAAGTCAGCAGTACAGGCAGTCTTGAAGGATTTATCATCAGCGCTCCTAGTTCTTCTGATAAGCTTTGTGGATGGTCAAATAGAGAGTGGAGTAGCTCGCTGAGGCCAAGGGTAAATACTGGCACCACACAGTACTTATGAATTCTTAGTTCTTATATTCGGGAGTAAAGTGTTATATAGATAATATAAATTTTGTTTGCCCCGAGGGGCGAGTTTATTGGGCAGCGCCACTCATCCTGTGAGTGGACACACCGCCATAGTGACAGTATTGGGCAGCGCCACTCATCCTGTGAGTGGACACACCGCCATAGTGACAGTATTGGGCAGCGCCACTCATCCTGTGAGTGGACACACCGCCATAGTGACAGTATTGGGCAGCGTCACTCATCCTGTGAGTGGACACACCGCTATAGTGACAGTATTGGGCAGCGTCAATCATCCTGTGAGTGAACACACCGCTATAGTGACAGTATTGGTCAGCGTCACTCATCCTGTGAGTGGACACACCGCCATAGTGACAGTATTGGGCAGCGTCACTCATCCTGTGAGTGGACACACCACTATAGTGACAGTATTGGTCAGCGTCACTCATCCTGTGAGTGGACACACCGCCATAGTGACAGTATTGGGCAGCGTCACTCATCCTGTGAGTGGACACACCGCTATAGTGACAGTATTGGGCAGCGTCACTCATCCTGTGAGTGGACACACCGCCATAGTGACAGTATTGGTCAGCGTCACTCATCCTGTGAGTGGACACACCGCTATAGTGACAGTATTGGGCAGCGTCACTCATCCTGTGAGAGGACACACCGCTATAGTGACAGTATTGGGCAGCGTCACTCATCCTGTGAGAGGACACACCGCTATAGTGACAGTATTGGGCAGCGTCACTCATCCTGTGAGTGGACACACCGCCATAGTGACAGTATTGGGCAGCGCCACTCATCCTGTGAGTGGACACACCGCTATAGTGACAGTATTGGTCAGCGTCACTCATCCTGTGAGTGGACACACCGCTATAGTGACAGTATTGGGCAGCGTCACTCATCCTGTGAGAGGACACACCGCCATAGTGACAGTATTGGGCAGCGTCACTCATCCTGTGAGTGGACACACCGCCATAGTGACAGTATTGGGCAGCGTCACTCATCCTGTGAGTGGACACACCGCCATAGTGACAGTATTGGGCAGCGTCACTCATCCTGTGAGTGGACACACCGCCATAGTGACAGTATTGGGCAGCGCCACTCATCCTGTGAGTGGACACACCGCTATAGTGACAGTATTGGGCAGCGCCACTCATCCTGTGAGTGAACACACCGCCATAGTGACAGTATTGGGCAGCGTCACTCATCCTGTGAGTGGACACACCGCCATAGTGACAGTATTGGGCAGCGCCACTCATCCTGTGAGTGGACACACCGCCATGGTGACAGTATTGGGCAGCGTCACTCATCCTGTGAGTGGACACACCACCATAGTGACAGTATTGGGCAGCGCAACTCATCCTGTGAGTGGACACACCGCTATAGTGACAGTATTGGGCAGTGCCACTCATCCTGTGAGTGGACACACCGCCATAGTGACAATATTGGACAGCGCCACTCATCCTGTGAGTGGGCACACCGTCATAGTGACAGTATTGGGCAGCGCCACTCGTCCTGTGAGTGGACACACCGCCATAGTGACAGTATTGGGCAGCGCCACTCATCCTGTGAGTGGACACACCGTCATTGTGACAGTATTGGGCAGTGCCACTCATCCTGTGAGAGGACACACCGCCATAGTGACAGTATTGGGCAGCGTCACTCATCCTGTGAGTTGACACACGCCATAGTGACAGTATTGGGCAGCGTCACTCATCCTGTGAGTTGACACACCGCCATAGTGACAGTATTGGGCAGCGTCACTCATCCTGTGAGTGGACACACCGCCATAATGACAGCATTTGCTGACGACACAACCTTCATTTACTCCAGTCCTGACCCCCTTGCTCTAAATGTCACAGTGAATACTGAGCTAAATAAAGTCTATCACTGGCTAACTGCCAACAAACTCACCCTCAATATTGACAAAACTTTCAATATTTTATTTGACAATAAATCCTCAAATCAAATAAATCTCAGGATTAACAATACCCAAATTTGTAACAAAGTTGATGGCAAATTCCTTGGCGTTCTCATTGACCGCAAGCTGAATTTCCAGGGACGCATTCTAAATATATCAAAAAAGTTTCAAAAACTGTTGGCATTCTTTCTAAGATCAGATATTATGTACTCGCCACTGCCCTGGTGACTCTCTATTACTCCCTCATCTATCCTTATCTCAACTATGTATTTGTGCTTGGGGTTCTACTACCCAAAATCATTTACGTCCTCTAATTACTCAACACAAAGCTGCTGTAGGACAATATCTAACTCTGGCCCCAGACATCACTCGGT
>WNGS01137065.1:0-14584 GCA_020271785.1 Procambarus virginalis
CCGTCTTCCTCAGTCTCACAACCGTTTCCAGCCCTTAAACCCGACCACACCCACCACCACCTCCCTATTCCTTTGCCTCCTGTCCCAGATGGTCTCCCTCCCGGATCTCCATCTGGATTCTCCCCTCCCTACCCAGTCTGCCATATCTTCTTTGTCTTCTTCCCCATCTCCCCCCACTCTTTCTTCCCGACACTCCCCCCAGTCTCTTGACCCGCCACGCCACCTTTCAGTCCAGGTTGATATCCATCATCCCCCCAGCGACCTTCGTGTTGTTCGCTCTCGTTCCTCTTCTCCTGCTGAGGCCATTGAGTCTGTCGCCCGGTACGTTGTTACTGGAACGCTTGTCTTTTCGAGTCAGAAACGTAAGTTTGGCTCCTCTCCTTCTTCCTCTCCGGCGGGTAAGAAGGTTTCACTTTCTTCCTCAACCCCCCCCGACTCTGTCACTACTTTCCCTCCTGTTTCAGTAGTCGAACCCCCTGTCACTGATATGGAGGTTTCTTCCGCCCCCAATTCCCCCTCTGTTGCTGCCCTTCCTGAGGTGCACTCCTGCTTTCTGCCCCCCCCTCCTCCGACTGTCCTTGCCTGCCCCTCTCAGTTGTCACCTCTTCTTCCGGACCCCGTCAGTCCGTCTCTGGTCTGTTTCTCCTCGCTCCCTTCCCTCTCTCTCCTTACTAAGTTTACCCATGCCCCCTAACCCTGATTTTTTGCCGACCCTGCTCCTGATCCAGACCCTGATCCTGAACCTGATCCTGACCCTGATCCTGAGATTCGTTAATACACTGTGTTCCTCTTTACCTTATTTCTTTCCTGTTCTTTGTTACTGTCCCTTCTCTTGATAATGTCTATTCTTCAGTGGAATATTCGTGTATTTTATGCCAACTTCCATGAACTCCAACTTCTCATTACACATTTTACGCCACTTTGTGTTTGCCTCCAGGAACCCATGCTTGGTGCTCGTCCTGGTCACTTTCGTGGTTATTCCTTTTTTCTCCCCCCCTGGCTCTTGCTGGGGCCCATAACTCTAATGCTCTCTTAATTCGTTCTGATATTCCCTTCGTTCCCTACTTCTTCTGTCCCCTCTCCATTGTTCTGCTGCCCGTCTTTTGTGGGTAAATGGTATACAGTCTGTTCCATTATCTCCCTTCAAATGTCCCTTTCCCTTCCTGATCTTATGCACCTCCTGGACTCCTTGCCAGAGCCGGTGCTCCTTTTGAGTGATTTCAACTGTTGACATTCCCTCTGGGGTGATGTTCTGACAAACACCCGAGGCTGTCTTCTCGAACCGTTCGTCCTCGCTTCATCTCATCTCTTCTGAATTCTGGTGAGCCCACTCATGTGGACTCTCGAACTCGCACCCTTTCCTGTCTTGATCTTTCTCTTTGCTCGTCGTCTCTCTACTTAGATTTCGCGTGGCAGGTTCTTGATGACCTCCACAACAGTGAACATTTCCCCATCCACGTTTCCTTTTTCTCTTTCCACCCTCCCCTTTCCTTCCCTCGGTGGCAGTTTGCCAAGGCTGACTTGTGCCTATTCACCCTCCGTGCTACTCTCTCTGACCTCTCCTCTCTGCCTCTTCCTCGTGCCCTCCTCCTTTTCTATGAAACTGTCTTCAACGCTGCCCTCGGCTCTATCCCTCGCTCTTCCTCCCCGGGCACACGGAAGTGTGTTCCCTGGTGGAATGCGGACTGTGCTCGGGCTGTCCGCTGTAAGCGTGCGGCCTGGAAAAAACACCGCCGCCGGCAGACGGCTGATTCTTTATTCTGTTTCGGAATGGCAAGTGCGGTGGCCCGTAGGCCCATCCGTACTGCTAAATGTGAGAGGTTGGAAATCTTATGTTTCCACCATTACGTCCGATACTCCTCTACCACAGATCTGGAAGAAGATCCGCAAGATTGCGGGCAAGTTCGTTTCAGATGTCTCGCCGGTTCTCCACCTCCGTGGGACTCTTGTGGCGGATCCAGTGAAGGTTGCGGCTGAACTGGGTTCCCACTTTTCTTCTGTTAGCTCTTGGTTCTCATCTTCCTCAATCCTTCCTTCTCCATAAGCCTGTTCTTGAATCTTCTCCTTTGGATTTCCACACTCATCTCCGCCTCCCTATAACGATCCTTTCTCTCTTTCTGAACTTCAGACTGCCCTGGCCCTCTGCGGATCTACGGCAGCGGGCTCAGATGACGTTCATTATGAGATGCTTCGCCATCTCCCTCCGTGCACGTTTCAGTATTTACTGAATCTGTATAACCAGGTGTGGGACTCGTCGTCCGTCCCTGAGGACTGGCACGATGCCGTTGTACTCCCTATTCGGAAACCAGGGTCCTCGGTATGTCCCTAAGGACTTCCGCCCTATTGCTCTCACGAATTATGTTTGCAAGCTGTTTGAGCGTATGGTGAATGTCCGTCTGATGTGGGTCTTGGAACACCATCACCACCTCTCTCCTTCTCAATTTCGCTTTCGCAAGTGCCGCAGCATGACTGATGTCCTGGTGAACTTGGAGGTCTATATTCGTACTGCTTTTGCTGCGAAGACCTCCGTTGTTGCTGTCTTTTTTGACCTGGAAAAGGCTTATGACACGACTTGGAGATACCAAATTCTGTCCCAACTTCGTTCTTTTGGCCTTCGTGGTAATCTCCCTCTCTTCCTTCAAAGCTTTCTCCTCTCGTCGTACCTTTTGTGTCAGGCTTGGTACCACTCTCTCTGCCTCTTTTTCGGCAGTGTGAAGGTGTGCCCCAAGGTAGTGTTCTGAGTACTACTCTTTTTCTGGTTGCCTTCAATGGTCTCCTTTCCTCCCTTCCTTCTGGCAACTTCTCAGCTCTTTATGTTGACGATCTTACTCTTTGCTGTCGAGGTGATGATTCGCCTCTCCTTCAACGGCGGCTTCAACTTGCGATTGATGCCGTGTTGTCTTGGGGCCACCAATCATGGCTTCAAGTTCTCTACTACTAAGACTTGTGCCATGACTTTTACTCGGAAGGGGGTCGTTCTTCGTCCCTCTTTGTCACTTTTATGGTCATCCCCTTGAGTACAAGATTCCGCGAAGCTTTTGGGGTTATTCTTTAACACTCGTTTGTCTTGGATCGCCCCATATCTCTTACCTCCGTGTGGAATGCTCTAAGGCCCTTAACCTACTTAAGGTTTTGTCCATACTTCTTGGGGAGCGGATAGGCGCACGCTCCTCTATTTGCATTCCTCTCTCGTACTGTCTAAGCTCGTTTATGGTTGCCCTGCATACTCTTCTGCTTCTCCTTCTACCTCTTGGCGTCTTGATCCTTTGCACCACACTGGGTTGCGCCTCAGCTCTGGTGCTTTTCGTTCCACTCCTACCCTCAGTTTGTACGCTGACACTGGCTTTCTGCCTCTCCAGGATCGCCGTGATCGCTACAGTCTTCGCTATCTAGCGCGATTCTTACCGCATCCTCACTCTCGCCTGTATCGTGCTTTGACTTTTACCCATCCTGTCGTTCCTGTTCCTCTTCACCACCTTCCTCTTTCTGTCCGTTTGTCTCGCTTACAAGATTCACTTTCGGTTCGTCTTATTAATGTTTCTCCTCGTATTGTTCCCTCCTTGCCCCCGTGGAGGGTCCCCCTTCCCACATTTTGTACTTCTCTGACCCGCATCACTAAAGCTTTTACCCCTCCTACAGTTCTGAAACGCCTCTTCCTTGAGCACTTTTCTTCTCACTCCCACTCCGTTCCCATCTTCACCGACGGGTCAAGGTCTGCTGACGGTGTGGGCTACTCTGTTGTTTTTTCTGACCCTAAAGGTAAAGGAAAAAACCAGGAAGATGAACGTAAAACCATGAATGTAACGGTAAAACCATGCAGGGTAAAGGTAAAACTTTGAAGGTGAAGATAAATCAAGGATTGTGAAAGTAAAACACTGAAGGTTAAGGAAAAACCCATAAGGTGAAGGTAAAACCCTGAAGGTGAGGTTAAAGCCCGAAAGGTGGAGGATAGACAGGAAGGTGGAGGATAGACATGGAAGGTGGAGGATAGACATGGAAGGTGTGGTTAGACACGACAGGGGAAGGTAAAACCCGAAAGGATGAAATTAAAACCCAGAAGTTGAAGTTAAAACACGAAAAAATGAAGATATAAAACCCAAAAGGTGAAGGTAAAACCAGAAAGGTGAAGTTAAAACCCTGAACGTGAAGCCAAAACGAGGAAGGAGACAGTGCCCTGAAGGTGATGGTAAAAACTGTGAAGATAAAGGTAAGGTAAATGTTACCTGTGAAGGTAAATGTGAAGATAAAACCCTGTACTTGAAGGTAAAACCCAAAATGTGAAGGTATAACACGGTATGTGAAAGTAAACCCCTGAACGTGAAGGTAAAACCATGAGGGGTGTAGGTGAAATCCTGAAGGTGAAGAAGAACCCTCAGAGTGATGGTAAAACACTGAAGGTAAAGGTAAAACCCTGAAAGTGAAGGTAAGACACTGAAGGTTAGGGTAAAACCAAGAATGTGAAGTAAAACCTTGAAAGTGAAGGTAAAACCCCTAATGTTATAGAGAAACCTTGAAGATAAAGGTAAAAACCTGAATGTGAAGGTAAAACCTAAAAGGTGAGGGTAAAACCCAGAAAGTGTAGGTAAACTCCTGAAAGAGAAGGTAAAGCCAGGAAGGTGACGGCTAGACCACGGCTGGTGAGGGTAAAACGTTGAAGGTGGCGGCTAGACGTGGTAGGTGAAAATAGTTCCGGAAAGGTGGAGGATAGACAAGGAGATGAAGCTCTGACATTGAAGGTGAAGGTTAGACACAGAAGGTGATAGATATACACAGTAGGTTAAGGTTATACTCGGAAGGTTAAGGCTAGGCACGGAAGGTTAAGGTAGACACAAAATGTGAAGGTTAAACCTAAAATGGCTATGGTGACTGTCGGCTTAGTGGACAGCGCTCGGCATTTGTACTCCTCAGGTTCCGGGTTCGATTCCTGATGGAGACGAAAACAAATAGGCCAAGTTTCTTTCACCCTGAAACACCTGTTCACCTAGCAGTAAATAGGTACCTGGTAGTTAGACAGCTGCTACGGGCTGCTTCCTAGGGATGTGTAACAAAACGGAGGTCTGGTCGAGGACTGGGACGGGTATTGGCTCTTGTTTTGGTAGTTGATTGGAACTTGCTTAGGACTTTGAGAGAATACACACTGTTGTTGCTTCAAGGCTTTATTGTGGAAGGTAATAATATAAGGTCCAGCACAACCGAGGTCCGCCTTGCCCTAGGTCCATAGATTACTGAGGCCTACTCGAGAGAACGGGCACTGCTGCTCTGTGAGATGATGTCATGGGCCTACTCGCCTCTGTGATTGGCAATACACCAATCGTCATATAATTTGAGGGCTAACACCGCTCGGACATGCTACTAAGTTAGCGTCACTTGTCAACAAGCAATGGCTAACTTACAGAAATTCGCTGCCGGCGCCATAGCTAGCTGGCCGCACACGGATTTGTTCCCGGAAAAACTCACGATTCTGTGCACCCATCAGCTCTATTCATCGCGATTTTGTGAGGAACACTACATCTGTACTCCAAGACCCAGACAATATCTTGTTTTGAAGTAAACAATTCCGATTTCGCCTACAATTGACGGTAAGCAACGTTGTTGATTACCTGCTGTCCAGCTGACTGGTTTTCTGCGCAACCCAGTACGCAAGCGACCCAACTCTCGTACCGCACTTTTTTTTTTTTTTTTTTTTTGAGGACCGTATCACTGACCAGGTCACTTAGAGTCCTACCCTGAAGGGCGAGGCGATATCCTGCGGGCATTGCCACAAGGGAGCACTTTAGAAGGTGTACTGAGCCTGACAGGGAAAGGTTGACCAAACAGCTCGTTTAGGTGTTAGGTATCCCTGATTCCACCTGGGGAATCATTCTACGACCTCCGTTGGAGGGGAATGAATTTCTCCAGGCCTAGGAGTGTCTCGGGCATTAGGTAGGGCAGTGATTCGGTCCTCACTACGTGGAGAGAGTCATGGGGAAGGCTAAGAGAAAGAGGAAATGTTGGCAGCTTTCAGACGAGGAGGGTCGGTGGACCGATGTGCAGCAGGCACCGAAGAAAACTGCTCTCGAGGCTTCGCCACGTGCCTCTACCAGCAAGGCAGCAGACGTAATGGACCTAGAGGGGGCAGCATCAGTCACACACCAGCCAGTGTCAGACAATGCTTCTCTGTCCACAACACAGCCACAGGACAACAGTATGAGACAGGAGAGGACACCAGTCTCACACCAGCCAGTGTCAGACACTGTACCTCTCTCCACAGCCCAGCCACAGGACAACAGTATGAGACAGGAGAGGACACCACCAGTCTCACACCAGACATCGCCAGCCTCTGCACTCTTCCCAAATTCAAGATAATGCAGACAGACCACTTTCCTACAGCATATGGAGTAGTAACGGCAATGGAAAAAGAACAACCAGAGCTCAAACTTTCCATTACAGTCAACCTGAAAGGAGAAATAATAATAGCACCACAAGACCAACAGACTGCAAATTACTTAGAAAAAGTACGGGTCCTGCAAGGGAAACCTGTATGCTTGGAAAAGCTGGACCTTCGGAAAGACGCACACGAGTCGTGCTTTTGGGTACCCAATCGACTTTCCCCTGGATCCAGTACTCGAACACAAGCAAATCCTGAATGCGGAACGATGCCGCACAAAAGTGGACAAGGCAGCGACACGTCAAGTTCTGGTGACCGTCATGGGACGTGTGCCAGAAACGTTCAGTCTTGGAAATTGGGGAACATACCGACAGAGACCATACGTCCCAGAACCCCTGCGCTGCTTCAGGTGTCAGAAATACGGCCACCATCAGTCACGCTGCACCGGACAGGAGAGATGCGGAGTGTGCAGCCTGAGACATCCAACCAAAGACTGCATAGCCAAGCACAAGGCAAACCAGGCCACAACAGCCAAATGTCCAAATTGTGGAGGCAAACATCATGCCTGGAGCACAACCTGCTCTGCACGGAAAGAAAAAGTGCAGACAGCTCAGGCCAGGATACACACACAGACCACCCCACATACACCAACACCAACGTCTGGAACACTCGTGCACAGCCACAACAGACACACGCACTCACAGAGCAAAATTTCCCGAATCTATTAATTCCAAATCAGAAAATACACAAAGGTGCTGCAGAAATACAGCAAATGCAAAAGGGCAAAAAACAATTACTTTCGGAATCGACACACCAGATATACAGTTTTACCGAGGTCCAGCTGAAAAACATCGTGAAGATCATGGCAGAGACCATTATCGATTGCCTACAGATGACGCAGAACGCCTCACAGCGACAGACTCAAGAAATCGCTTGTGTGATAATGGACAAGATCGTGCAGCAGACCCCAGTTACACAACATAGACAGTCTGAGACAAGACGAAGCACAAGTGGACAAACAACGCATCACGGACATACAGACTTCCAACAACAGTCGGGTAGTCAAGACACCAGAACATCGACATTTACAAACGCAACTGCAAGAAGCAGTGACCACCCAAGATCAACAGAATCTTACAACACAAGAGACAGACACAACAGCCCATGCAGTCTGATATGCAACAACACCAACACAGACGTATTGAACAGCAGAGATGCACAGGTTCCAACAACACAAGAAACGGCCACGACCAATCAATGCAGTCCGACATGCAGCAATACCAACAACACAGTGATGGACCACAGTTATGCACAGATTCCAACAATGCCGGGGATGACCACGACCGATCAATGCAGTCCGATTTGCAGCGACACGACTTGCGAGGTGGAGAATATAGAGGTCGATCCCGAAGAGGAGTTCTACTAGAACAGGCAACACCAACCGAAACCGTCGTCTGGCCATTACGAATACTGCAGTGGAACATACAAGGTCTTGGAAATAAAAACCACACACTTCGGGAGGCTGCAATCAGCACGAAAGCAGATATAATCGTTTTGGAAGAAACTCTTTTCCCAGCCACGAAATCCTTCAGATTAGCTGGATATCAGCACTATGTTATGCCGTATGAGCAGGGGAGACAAAGAGGATTAATGACCCTAGTCAGGAACACCATACCCAGCAAGAAAATAGACCCAGTTTCATGTGGGGATGGAGTAGAGGTATTAGCAGTAACAGTGGATATGGCTAATATTGAGCTCCTCATATACAACGTTTACAAGCCCCCTAGACGTAAACTAGAAGCAGAGGCGGCGCTTGCCTTGGCCACGCAGGAAAATGTAATTATTGCTGGGGATTTTAATGCTCATCATCGAGAGTTAGGTGCGACTGGGCCAGCCAATGCTGATGGGCGCCATTTAGCTGCAGCTCTGCGAGATGTACCTGAAATTACACTTCTCAACACTGGGGAACCCACTCACATTCTAGGAGGGTCCCTTGATCTTACATTAATCTCAACAGCACTCAAGCATCGGGCGAAGTGGGAAGTAGACCCGGTGATCACCAGTGACCACTATGCTACTGTCACAACACTAAACATAGAACGACCTCCTACACCACCTGCACAACCTAGGTGGAATTTAAGAAAGGCCAATTGGAATATATACCAAGAAGAACTTGAAAATTGGTTTGCAACATACACGCCACCTGCGGATTTGAACATACACGAGACCAATCTGCAGGAAGCCATTGCAGCTGCTGCAAACAAAGCTATTCCAATCATTATCACAGGAAACACAACACGGAAGAACTATTGGTTCTATAGTAGTGAAGTTAAAGAACAGAACCACAGAGTCAACATCTTCAGAAAACATCTAAAGAGAAACCCCACACCAGAAGGAAGAACTCTGCTAAGAGCGGTGGTATCTGAAGCAAGACGCGTTTCTAGAGAAGTAAAGGAGGCAAGATGGTTTGAGTGGTGTCAAACTCTGAACGAACATAGTAGTCTTGGCAAGATATGGGGTCAGATTAAAACTATATCAGGTCGACCAGCCCGACCACAGGCATGTATTCAACCATTGCAGGAGGCTGAGAGACTTGCCCTCCAATTTGCAGAACGAACAGCTTCATATCAGCTTCCTGCTGTGGTCCGCAGGCAGCAAGAACAATTAACACAAGAGAGGTTGACAGTCATTCATGCGAGTATAGCTATAAATGACGAATGTGACTGTCCCTTCACCACACAAGAACTAATCAGAGCCAAAAAAGGTGGTAAGGACACTGCACCAGGTGCTGATACCATTACATACTCAATGATCGCACATGCAGGTCCTGCTGGAGAACAAGGAATATTGGACGTCATCAACGCATCTTGGCAGCAAGGCAAACTACCAACCTCTTGGAAGAAAGCAGACATCATACCGATTCCTAAGCCGAAAGAACCTGGCAATTACAGACCATTTCATTAACATCATGCATTAGTAAAACTGCGGAACGGATGGTCTTAAATAGGCTACTGTGGAAGACTGGAGACCTGCATAAACACATATTTGGCTTCACTAGAGGCGTAGGTACTGCCAACTGCATAGCCACATTACTAGCAACAGTTAACTCCGGTCTAGCTATAGTGATCTTCCTTGATCTAGAAAAAGCATTCGAACTTGCAAGCCCGCAAGCAATTTTACACACCTTAGTTAAAAAAGGTGTAAAGGGAAAAATGCTTGCATGGATTCAAGATTACATAAGTCACAGGTATGCCAGAGTAAAGTTGCAAGGACAAGTGTCGGACTACCGCTTGCATGAGAATGGGACTCCACAAGGAGGAGTCCTCAGTCCTAGTCTTTTTAACATCCTTATGGAAAAACTTGTTGCCATGACATTTACAGAAGGGGTTCAATTGCTAAGCTATGCTGACGATCTAGCATTAGTCATTACAGGTCCTTCACTTCTCAACAAAGCACAAGGAGCATTAGATAAAGTAACATCTGAATGCAGCGTTTTAGGGCTAAAAATATCTGCACAGAAGTCTAAGGCAATGAGACTAGGCGGCCACACTCCAAACAGGCACCTACGCATTCAGAACATTAACCTTCAGTGGGTTACACAATATCAATATCTCGGAGTGTGGATAGATTTTAACATGACGTTCAACAAGCAAATTCAATATCTAAAGGAGAAAGTAAAATCACGACTAAATATAATGAGAGCAATCACAGGGCCCCGTCTAGGAGCGGGACACAAAGTGTCAAGAATGTTTTACATACACGCCGTTCGTTCCGTAATTGATTATGCAGAGCCTGCCTTACTCACTCTTTCTCCTGGCCAGTGGAAAAACGTTGAGGTTCTTCAAAACGATGTATTGCGAATCATAACAGGAGCTCCCAGATGGACTAAAATACTGATCCTAAGACTGGAAACCAAGCTAACGTCGCTTGAAATAAGGGTAAAAGGGATCGTTGCGAGCATGCTCACCAAGATATTGACTAGAACTAGAATCAGTTCACTTAAAGATATCATCACTGGAGCACTAACTTTGGACAGAAGAGCCTCCAATAGCACCAGGCGGACCCATTGTGCGATAAACACCATCAATACATTCGATATAACAAACACAGTCACTGAGAAGGGTGTCGACGAAATACATGCAGAATTTGTTATGCAAGCCCCTTGGGAATATCCGCCAGCAGACTTTAAGATTATGGTTATTGTAGGGAAAGAGAACCAGACAAATCTTCTTCTGCTACGTAACATTGCACAGATGCATATAGAAGCAAACATGGCATCCGACAGCTTCACTTACTTCACAGATGGGTCAGTGGACCAGCAGGGAGAAGAAACCGGAGCTGCAGTTAAAGCAGGAAACTCTGTACATAGTTGGAGGCTCTCAAATGGGTGTTCGACTTTACAAACAGAGATGCTAGCCATTCAAAAGGCTTTGGAACATGCTCTTGCTCAACACCGACAACATGTTATCATACATACAGATTCGAGAACCGCCATTGAAACCTTGCAACAAGAACGCATATGTTATAACATACATCTGATCACAAATTTTATATCATTAATGCAAACACTCAAACGACAAGGCCGGCGGGTTCTTCTCAACTGGGTGCCGAGTCATGTGGGAATCATAGGAAATGACATTGCAGACGAAGCTGCAAAACTTGCAACTAAGAGAAGAACTGTAGACATTTCCATACCACAGAGTCTGTCTCAGATTAAGAAAGTAATTAGAAACAGAGCATTGCAAAAGTTGTACAGTGACCACAACTCAGCTGTTGCAACATCACGATCTGCGGGTTGGTACAGGAATTCAACCAACTACGAACAACTTATGTTAATGAAGGGGAGCAGTAGGGCAACAGAAGTACACTTACATCGCATCAGGCTTGGATAACCATGTGCATGGGAAATAGGCTTACAGGTTCCGGAAGATGAGAGGAAATGTCAACACTGTGGAGAAATGCCCGACAGACCTCTGGAACATTATCTAACACAGTGCACAGTTACAAACCCATTAAGATTTCAACTTCAATTCAACAGAGCAGAAGAAGTTGTTAAACACATATGGCAACATCTTACTGAAGCGACCATATGAGTAATAAATACTCATACTCCGCCCAAGTAAAACGGAAACAAGCAACACTTAGTGGGCCAGCCAGAGGCTTAGGGCCCGCGCAGGGATATCTCTGCAAAAAAAAAAAGGCTAATCTAAAGATTGGCTCTGAGCTTTGTTGATGGTGAGTACAAACGCCAATCGAACTGGAAATTACAATCTCTTAAATTGAAATGGCATATCTGTTGGAATCATAGGAATGTGAGGAATGAGGACATTTTCACCTTTAAAAGGTCCTGTCAAGATTGTTGCTTCTATGACGTTGCTGATTTGCAACTTGGCATTGAAAAGTTTTGGTTGATTGATATTTTGCAACATGATAATTGGCAAGCCGATTTTCAACTGCAGTACGTGTGATTGAGTGAATTCAATATATACTTGAATTCAATATATGGGATACTGCCAGATATCCCTGGCAAATCGAGTGAGTTCAAAAATTCTGTTGGATAATTAACCGCTTCATCTGCTTCCACAATAGTGTCGACGGACTTATATGTGCCTGCCTCGCTTTGAATGTTAGACTGAATAATATTGTTAAGGTCGTAGAAGTTTTGTTCTTGGCCGCAAGAATAGCTCATTCACTCAGCCAGTCGTGATTGTTATAATTGGTTTAAATAACGGGAAACCCTTTTTAAGCCAATTCTTCTTTTGATATCACTAAATTGTAGAAGTTATGAGGCAATGAAATTCGCCCTGATGTCAGATCAACCGGCACGTTTCCGTTCTCAATTTCTAGAAATTGATGCGAGAATATCCCAGCTGATGGATCGTTTTGCAGCTGGACACGAATATTTGTAGTTAATATTAACGTCTTTACATGGCGTCACAAAGTAGAGTATTTCAGGCAAGCATTTATTTCTTCCGCTGGTGTCGATCTAGGAATTACAGGTAATGTTTGCTTGAAATCTCCTGCAAGCAATATTAATGCGTTCCTAAATGGTCTGAGGTTTCCACGCAAATCTTGCAATGATCGATCAAGATCCTCGAGCGATTTTTTCTGGGCCACTGTGCATTCATCCCAAACAATAAGTTAACATTTCTGCAATACTTTTCCTATGCCAGATGCTTTGAAAATTTTACACGTGGGAGTTTCAATGAATTGCATGTTCAATGGCAATTTCCTAGCCGAAGTAGCAGTTCTTCCACCTGGTAGCAATGTCGCAGCTATTCCGGACAATGCAAGAGCTAAAGTTATGCCATTTTGGGATCGAAGTGCTGCCAGAATCAATGTAATTAGAAAGGTTTTACAGTTTCTCCTGGCGCATCTAACAAGATTTATCCAAACCAGTTATTGACAGTTTGAATTATTTGATTGTAAATGCCTTTTCGCTCAAGCGTTAGCTTAAGAATATTTGATTGCACATACGAGAACAGATCACTCGTGTTGTAAATTTGTTCACGACGCAATTCTACATCGAACAAAGCACCAGCAGATGGATTCGGTGCTGGCATTTCCAATTGATTTGTTCGCGATATCTAGGCACAAATCTTCAACCATTATCAATGCTTCGTTGTAGATTTCAATTGTGAAAGCCATGTTCATATTTGAATTTTCCTTGCGTATTCGACGGATAATATTTTCAGCCCTGTGCGATTTATATTTCTCCCATAACTCTGTTGGAGATGAAGGAGAGCCGGCGGTCAATATGATTGCAAATAATGCACGAATTTGATTTAGATGTGACATGTTGGACGCGTCATTAATGCATACATCTCAATGTCAGTTGTTCTCCAATAAATTCAGAACTTGACATGCACTACGGGAAGTGGCATGTGTAACGCCATTGACAAATCTCAATGGCTGGAAGGACGTTGGACCGGGCACATTTACCAACAGCATGCGAAGAAAGAACCATTCATCTTGACTGGGATGCACAGTGTACAGTCTGCCTATCATAGTGTGTTTGAATATGTCAGGTTGTCCGTGTACTCGTCTCCTCGTTTGTGTCGTTCAAATGATTTTCTATTCGCATTCCATGTGTAATACATAGGCACTTCCGAATACAGTGTGTTTTCGCAAACGCGTTATTCTGACATAACGTGAAAAAACAGTTAACGTTGTAGCCAGTGGATTCATAGCTGATTGTTGCACATTTGCAGCTGTGAGAAAACGTGTTGTCAATTTTCTTGTTTTCAAAACAAAAACAAAAAATAGTAACGAAATATTTCAGTTCAAACGCAAATCAATCGACACAGATCAATTTCACCACCAATTGCACTGAAAAAAAGATGAACAGTTAAAAAAAGAAATGAAAAAGAATTAAAAAAGAAACAAATAAGCTATTCCCAAAAAATGAACTTTATGGTAAACATCACCGCTCAATTCCAACGCAACGTCACACAAATTAATTAAATCAAAATGAAAATAAATTAAAATCTATGAAAATTCAATATATCAATTGAACAGATGGCGCTGTTTTCCAAAAAACGCCTGATTTCACATGTCACAGGTGTGGCATCTAAATAGTAGGTATATCAAAACACGCATGTATTCAAATGGAATGTTGTGTCAAAATTTCAAAGCAATCAGTGAAGAACTTTCGGAGATTACCTAGTGTGTTGCTCTTACGTTTTACAGATGGTGCTGTTTTTCAGAAAAGGCTTATTTTTTATGTCACAGGTGAGGCACGTACATAGTAGGTATATATAAACACTCGCCTATTCGAATGCAATATTGTGTAAAAATTTTAAAGCAATCGGTAAAGAGGTTTCAAAGATTTCCCCCACATGAAACACACACGAAAAACACAGCGCTTAAAAAAAGCGTGTTTTTTCCGTCACAGACGTGGCATCTATATAGTATATATATAAAAACCTGCTCGGATGCAAATGGAACGTTGTGTGAAAATTTCATGGCAATTGGTGAACAACTTTCGGAGATTAGCGATTTTGAACAAACGAACACTTCCATTTTTATTTTTATAGATCAATTAATAATATGTAAGAGATTAAATAACATTTAATAATAGTAGAAGGCATCCGTCAATTCCGTGGGGTTATGGAGTTGTGCCTTGGATGTCTAGTAGTTGTAGTTTAGTTGGATGCAATGCCTTCTGTGGCTGTGAAGGCCAACCCGAGAATGACAGTCCCAACTGCAGCGAGCGCA
>WNGS01137071.1:0-12393 GCA_020271785.1 Procambarus virginalis
GTTCGGTAACAGGGTTGTTGATTTGTGGAACCAATTACCGCGTAACGTGGTGGAGGTGGGATCCCTCGATTGTTTCAAGCGAGGGTTGGACATGTATATGAGTGGGATTGGTTGGTTATAAATAGGAGCTGCCTCGTATGGGCCAAGAGGCCTTCTGCAGTTACCTTTGTTCTTATGTTCTCTATCTAGTCTTCGCGTGACCCATGTGACCTCCCATTATTCCTTCATGACCAAGCTTGAAAACTGCCAGACGGTGTTCTTGGGGTACTATCAACTGCTCCCATGTATCCTGTGGGGTTTCCACACTTCGGACCAGCTTACCCCTTACTTCTAAGTACAAATATTTTCGCTCGTTCTGCTGGAAAACCTTACCCTATGCGGCATGTTTCCGGATTTTTCCGAATTTTGGATCTCTCCCTAGGGCTTCCAGAAAATCTATGGCGCTTACTCCCTTGATAGACTGCAGCTTCAGGGACTTCGTCGGTTAAGAACATAAGAACAAAGGCAACTGCAGAAGGCCTATTGGCCCATACGAGGCAGCTCCTATTTATAACCACCCAATCCCACTCATATACATGTCCAACCCATGGTGAAGTTGGACATTAATTAATTCCCAGGTGAGGTATTTGGACAGAACGTTTTGTGCCAGAGATAAAGGGAACAGATTAAGGGTTTGCTATCCTGGAGCTGGTATTGGTGATATTGTTGGAAACATGAAAGATATTATGACGGGAAATGGGAACAAACCCATTATTTGTATTAGTGCAGGGGGTAATGATGTTGGGAGAGTTAGAAGTGAGGAACTAATACAGAAATTCAAGACAGCAATAGAATTAGTTAGGAGCAAGGGAGGAATCCCGATCATATGTGGCATTCTTCCAAGAAAGGGAGTGGGAAATGAATGGATGTCGAGGGCACTTGGTGTCAATTGCAGGCTGGAAAGATATTGCAAATCTAATGCAATATCTTATATAGACAACTGGGAACACTTCTATGGAAGAAATGAAATGTATGCTCGGGATGGGGTGCATCTATCGAGAGCTGGGGTTGTTGCTGTTGCAAACTCGTTGGAAGAAGTGGTTAGAGGTGTTTGTTTGGGTTTAAACTGTTAGTAGATAGAGGTATGGGAATTGATTTGGAGGAAGGATGTAATAAAAGTATGTGTTTGCGGGAAAAGGAATTGGCAAAATGATCAGGGAAAGAGAAGGGCCTCAAAATAACAATTCACTTAGGGTATATTACACAAACAGTAGAAGTCTAAGAAATAAAATTAACGAATTAAATGCTCTTGTCTGCACAGAAAAAATAGATATTATTGCACTCACCGAAACGTGGATGAATGTTGATAATAGAGAACTATTAGCTGAATATCAAATAAATGGATTTAAACTATTTCACACAGATAGATATATTAGACGAGGAGGTGGAGTAGCCATATACGTTAGGGACAATTTGAAATGTAGTCTCAAAGAGGGAATCAAAACTGAGCCACACACAGAAACTATTTGGATAGAATTAAACGAAAAAGCAAATAATATTATATTAGGAGTTATATATAGGCCACCAAATTTAGACAGAATGGAAGCAAAGCATCTATGGGATGAAATATCTAGGGCATCTAGATCTAACAGTATTTATGTCATGGGTGACTTTAATTTTAGTGGAATAAACTGGTTGAACAAAACAGGGAATAGTGAAGCAGAAGATTTTCTAGAATTAATTGACGATTGCTTTCTTACGCAACACATTAAGGAACCAACACGGGAAAATAATATTTTAGATTTAGTGTTAACTAACAGGGAAACACAAATTAATGACATCGAAATAGGGAGTGAGCTAGGGAACAGTGATCACAAAGAAATCAGATTTAGCATAGAATGGAATAGACCTGTAGGAGAAAATTCTGTTAAAGTGCCAGATTTTCGAAAAGCTGATTTTAATAGCCTAAGAAATTTTTTGGGTCAAATTGATTGGAAAGTCTTGGGTATGGGGTGTGGGCCGGACTTGGAGCGAGACATGAACCCAGTGATAGGTGATGTAAATGGGGATGTCGATGTGGATTCAATATATAACTTATTTAAGAATATTCTAAACAAAGCACAGGAACGTAGTATACCACACAAATTGAATAGATCGAATACTAATGACCCAAAGTGGATAACAAAGAATTTGAAAAACCTTATAGGTAAAAAGAGAGCTTGGTACAAAAGGATTAAAAATGGGGAGGTCACTTTAGAACAGGAATTCGTTCAACTGGTTAAAATGTTAAAAAAGAGATAAGGAAAGCAAAAAGAAACTATGAAGTTCGTATAGCAGGGCAAGCAAAGACAAATCCTAAAGGGTTTTTTCAGTTATATCGAACTAAGACTAGGGAAAGGATAGGCCATTAAAAACTGAGACAGGTCAAATAACAGATAGTGATGAAGAGATGAGTAGTATTTTTAATAAATATTTTGTATCTGTATTTACTAAAGAGGAACTTAACAATATGCCTTCAGCCGAACAAGTCTACGTGGGTAGGAACGAGGACAGGTTGACGAGTTTAGCAGTTACCAGGGAGGATGTTCTTAAACAAATAGAAAAACTCAAACCAAACAAATCCCCAGGGCCGGATGAAGTGTTTGCCAGGGTGCTTAAAGAATGCAAAGGGGAGCTTTGTGACCCACTGTCAATCATATTTAATAAATCAATAGAGTCAGGCAGAGTGCCAGAGTTTTGGAAAGTTGCTAATGTGATACCAGTTTTTAAGAAAGGAGATAGATCACTTGCGTCTAACTATCGACCAATTAGCCTAACGTCTATTGTGGGAAAGTTACTCGAATCTATAATAGCAAATAAAATTCGTCTTCATCTTGAAAAACATAAATTAATAATTGAGTCGCAACATGGTTTTATAAATGGCCGTTCATGTTTAACAAATTTGTTATCTTTTTATTCTAGCATAGTTGAGGCAGTTGATAGTGGTAAGGATTGTGATGTTGTGTACCTTGACTTTAGCAAAGCTTTTGATACAGTGCCACATGAAAGACTGATTAAAAAGATAGAGGCTCATGGTATTGGGGGTGCTATATTAAGCTGGATTAGGGCATGGCTATACCAAAGGAAACAGAGAGTTAGTATAAATGGAGTCAAGTCAGAGTGGGAAAATGTTGTAAGTGGAGTGCCTCAAGGCTCTGTCCTGGGACCTCTGTTGTTTATAATATATATAAATGATTTAGATTCAGGTTTGAGTAGCAACATTTGCAAATTTGCCGATGATACGAAAATCGGTAGGGAAATTAATTCGGAGGAGGACTCACTATCACTTCAAGTTGATCTAGATAGGGTTTTGAAATGGTCAAAGGACTGGCAGATGCAGTTTAATGCTGATAAATGTAAAGTTCTGAGGCTAGGTAATGATGATAGAGTTACAAGATTCGAGCTAGATGGTGTTGAGATTGTGAAGTCGGATTGCGAAAGGGATCTGGGAGTTATAATTAGTAAGAATTTAAAACAAAAGGATCAATGCATGAATGTTCATAATAAGGCAAATCGGACACTCGGATTTATTAATCGCAGCGTTAGTAACAAGACACCTGGTGTGGTTCTCAAGCTATATCTTGCTTTTGTTAAGCCCGTTTAGGTTATGCAGTTCAGTTTTGGTCGCCATATTATAGAATGGATATAAATTCACTTGAACGTGTCCAGCGTAGGATGACTAAGTTAATTCCTCAAATTAGAAATCTTTCATATGAAGAAAGATTAACAAAGCTTAAGTTGCATTCACTGGAAAGGCGAAGAGTTAGGGGTGATATGATAGAGGTTTACAAGTGGATGAATGGACATAACAAAGGGGATATTAATAGGGTATTAAAAGTATCAACACAGGACAGAACGCGAAACAATGGGTATAAATTGGATAAGTTTAGATTTAGGAAAGACTTGGGTAAATACTGGTTCAGTAACAGGGTTGTTGATTTGTGGAACCAGTTGCCGCGTAACATTTTGGAGGTGGGGTCCCTCGATTGTTTCAAGCATCGGTTGGACATGTATATGAGTGGGATTGGGTGGTTATAAATAGGAGCTGTCTCGTATGGGCCAATAGGCCTTCTGCAGTTGCCTTTGTTCTTATGTTCTTATGTTCTAAAAACTGTCGCATAAACAGAGAAGCAAGAGTAAAACTTCATGACACAGTCTCTGAGTACAAAGGACATGAAAATGGTACACCGCAAGGAGGTATTCTCAGCCCTCTTCTCTTCAACTGTTTAATGGAAAGAATAATGAGGTTGAAACTTCCACATCACTGCAGCCTGCTAAACTACGCGGACGACTTTGCCATCATCATAAAAGGAAGGGATGCGGCGCACTTTGCACCAAAATGCTTAGACTGCATCAGGAAAGAGGCAAAACAGATTGGGATCAAACTCAACCCCTCAAAGTCAAAAGCCATGCCTATAAAAATAGCGAAGCCCAACATCCAACTCACAGTACAGGGTCAACCAATCGAATGGATGGACACCTATCGGTATCTAGGAATAATCCTGGACACACACGTGAATTTTAATGCTGAGATCACTTACTTGAGAGAGCGAACTGCGGCCCGGACGGCAATCCTCAGGTCGCTAACCTCCCTCTCTGGAGGAGCCAATCTGCAAGTCCTTCGCACATACTATGTACAGGCAGTCAGATCAGTGATCGATTATGCCGCACCTGCACTCACAAATCTATCACACCAACAGTGGAAAAAGCTTGAAGTTGCCCAAAACAATGCTATGAGAGCCACACTGGGAGCCCCCATGTGGACAAGGCTTGAAACTCTTAGACTGGAGACGGGTTTGCTCTCTCTACAAGAAAGAATATCTCAAAGGACAGCTACAATTATCAGTAAGATAATTATTTCTTCTGATCCAATCCCAGTACGGCAGGCCTTGGTGGTGGGACTAGGCCAAAACAATGGAAACTCTTGGGCTGCAAGAGCAGGAAAAGTCCTAAACAGACTACATTTAAAAAGCATGATTCTCGATAGGGAGGGTGACCATCCACACCCAAATTACACTCCTTCTGCACCGTGGGAAGAGTCTACTTTCAAAATAGTAATAGAAAGTCTCCCAATGAAAAAGGCTGCCAATGATCCGACAATCCTAAGGCACATAATAGAAGAGCAAATGTATAGCATAGCAGTAGCAGGAGCCACCCAGATCTTCACAGACGGATCGGTGGACACAGAATATGAGAGTGCTGGCGCTGCTCTTTGCACGGCCAGCATACAGGCATATTGGAGACTGGGAGGACTAGTATCATCAACCCAAACTGAGCTGTTTGCCATACAACAGGCATTCGCATATGTGATTGCACAAAACACTCAAAATGCAATCATACACACAGACTCAAAAGCTGCACTTCAAATACTAGGACAAAAACAGTGGAAAGATAACGTGGAAATAATTACCACCATTTTGTATCTTGGAGCAGTCGCTAAAGGCAAAAGACTCAACATAACCTTAAACTGGATCCAATCCCATGTTGGAATCCCATTAAATGAGAAAGCTGTTGAAATTGCTAAACTGGCAACTCGTCATCCAGTGATAGATAAAACAATTCAACCCAGCCTAGAGAACATTAAAAACATCATCACCAAAAAGCTCTCACACCTCAACAAAGCCTACCTACACCAGAGAATAGCTGAAGGTTCGCCCTCTGCAACATGGTATCTTCAGGCAACCAAATTAGAAAGGTTAAATATCCCAAAAGGAATCCACAGGGAATAGCAGTTAGGTTATATAGACTACGTCTAGGTAACAGATGCAATTGGGAGATTGGTGAACCCTGACAGAGAGAGTGCATCTTCTGCCAAACTGTCACAGAAAAGCCATTACTTCACTATCTTCTGGAATGTGAAGCAACCAACGACCTTAGAAGAGCTTTAAAGTTCCTGAATCTTACAGTGGCCACCCTGAAGCCATCAACACAGCCACTCTCCTGGTCAACAAAGGTGTCCAGCAGCTGGAGACCCTCATAAATACTGAAGCAGTATCCTCCCCCGCGATAACAGCTTGATGATTAAATGCAACCTCAGAATACTGAAAAGAATTACTGAAAAAAAATTGTACCACTTGCGGGCTATTCATGCCCGTGCCACCTCTTGGGTGGCTTAATCTTTATCAATCAATCAATCTTTATTAATCAATCGTGTGTAAAAGTGTCAGGAGGGGGAGACATCTCCCGCCAACTCATCACAAGAATCAGTGTGGTCACAATGCGACCCAAACGTCTTAAGGTCAGAGCGACTCCACTTGACGGTCATGCTATCGGGAGAAGCAATACTTTAAAGGTCCTGAAGGACGTTACTGGCCTCGAACCCGCTGACATTAGTCAGGAAGGTGAAGATATCGTGCTCTTCTTTTCATGTGAAGAGGAGCTAGAAAAACTCCTCACTAACGATGCCATTCTTCGCAAAGAGCACCACCTACATCCTCACTTCCCACGTCAGTTCCTGGCCGGAAGAACTGTTTTTACCAGCAGGACCAGCCAGTGGATCGCTGAGCGACCTCAACATCATATCATGGTCAATATCGAGGACGAAAATCCAAACCTGTCGGTATTCAACCTAGAGTTCTGCAACACCGACAAAACATCAATGAAGATTACGTTCACCACCATAGCTGCGGCCACCCAGGCTGCCACACAAGGATTCTACTGCTTCGGCCTAAAAATACCACCCCACCAAATAAAAAGGAACGATACCATGAGATCCAGCAGTGCTTTAAGTGCTACGAGCTCTCCCACCCGACCAACAAATGTCAGCACCCTGTCCAGAGGTGCAGCCTGTGCGCACTGGACCATCACTACTCCATATGCAAGGCAACAGTCCATCGCTGCTTGCTCTGTGATGGCAATCACCCCGCAATTTCCTACCGCTGCCCCCGCAGACAGGAAAGCATCAAGGCCCAGGTTGAAGCCAAGAGAAACAACCCTTCTACCTCCTCGACCAGAGCCCCAAGCGTTCAACCCACCACCTTAGCTCTCACTAATCGACCAGAAGACTTTCCGGTCTTACCAACATGTGGCTCCTCCCAGCAGGCGACACAGCCTTCTCATTGGGGACCCAAGGTCCCACAGGCTCCTTCACAGCCCCCTGCATCACGTGCAGGCATTATCCCTGGTCTTCTTAAACTAGCGGAAAGGCTTGCAGGACCTGACAACCAGCGCTTTGTTAGTGAACTGAACGCATTATACATAGACAATGGCCTGGCCCCCATCATAGCCACTAGCGTAAATCTCACTGCCTCCTCTACCACTCCGGAGACTACCACCAGGACGACCGTGCGGTCAACTTCAACACCGACTCCAGAACCGCCCATGACCCGGGCGACACAAACAGAGGTAATTCCTTCTCCAGCTCCCAACACTCCTACCATCACAGTCTCAGCAGCCGCGCTAGCAGACGTGCTGTCTACAAACGATAACAGCACCACCAGCGCTCCTGAAATAGCTACAACCACCAATCAACGACACCTAAGCCTACCTAAGGCTGCGAGGCGAAAGACAAAAACACCCACTACGGAGGTTACGGACTCCTCAGACTAGGAAATCACAGTAGGAGCTCCAGCGCCGCATCACAAATACGACACCTACACGGTTCAAGACTTCCTCATGGAGGCCACGTCACCAAAGTCCAATGACAGCACTGCTCAGCCAAAGTCGCAGGCAAAGAAAAAACGGAAAACCTAGAGGTCGACACTAATCACACCAGCTCCATAACTGGTATAGCCAGCCCTCCAGGCTGAAAACCAGCATGAAGACCCCCATCCATCGCCAGATCTCTAGTATCAGCTACTGGTACAGATAATGGCTCCAAAGAGCCTCCACTTACGGGCTCACCATAGCCCGTGCTACTGGAACTTATTGTTCTGAGTAGCGAATCTTAAATAACAACAACAATGTGTGTAAAGGAGAATACTGAAAGGAATTACTGAAAAAAAAATTGTACCACTTATGGGCTATTCATGCCCATGCCACCTTTTAGGTGGCTTAATCTTCATCAATCGAATAATAACTCGGGAGACATCTCCCGTCACGCAGGGTGCAGTCGCACCTCCACAGATGTCCAGTATCATCTAATGATACTGGTGATGGCTCAAAAGGGCCACCACTTATGGGCTATTCATGCCTGTGCCACCTTTTGGGTGGCTTCATCTTCATCAATCAAAGGAACCAACCCACATTGGTGGGGAAAGCTAGATCTCACGTTTGTTTCCAACAGTATTTATGAGTTGTGTCATTGGTCAGTGGATCCTGTTCTGAACATTGACCACATTGCTACAAAAAACAGTTATTAATATCGCAATACCTCCTAGACCTCCAGCTCCCGAACCCGGATGGGACTTCATGAAAGCAGATTGGACGAAGTTTCAGGAAGCTCTCGAAACTTGGCACCAAAACTACACTCCTCTTGACAACACCGAAGAAATGGAAAAAGATTTAGTAAATGCTACACATAGAGCAGCAAATCACGCCATCCCAAGAGGAAAACAATTGCCCAACAACACAAGGACCATTGGTATTACTGTGATAGGATCAAAGAGCTACATAACAGACTAAATCGTGCATGAAAGAATTTCAGAAGAGATAGAACCGAAGCTAATCTAGGACTTCTTAGAGCTGTCCGAGATCATGTGCACGAAAAACAGCAAAAATCAGAGAAGAAAAATGGCTCGAGTGGTGTGCCAAGCTAAATCAGCATACGTCCTTGGGCGACATCTGGAGGCCGATCAACAAGGCCAAAGGAAAATCGCCTCCTGCTCCGCCACATCATGTTCATCCAGAGCAAGAAGCAGAATGGTTAGCAAATCTATTTGCTTCAAGAGCCAGTTCCACTCAACTTCCTCAAGCAACTCTGACTCACCAACAAAGACTTCAAGCAGCAAGATGGAAAAAAATAGATGATGTTTTATCCTTACCTGACGAACTAGACCAACTTTTCAATCTGAAAGACCTCAGAAGTGCTACAAAGAAAACTAAAAATACAACTCCAGGCGAGGACAAAATCACTTACAACATGCTAGCCAAGCTAGGAGAAAAGGGGGAAGAAGCCTTCTTGAATCTCATCAACAGAGTATGGGTGACAAGAACCGGAAAACTCTCTTGGAACGGTGCAATTATAGTTCCCTTTCCAAAACCTAAAGACCCAGGAAATCCAAGACCCATCTCATTAACAAGCTGTCTGGCCAAAACTGCAGAAAGAATGGCCCTTAATCGAATTGAATGGAAAGCCAATCCACTACACCAAAATATGTTTGCTTACAGAAAAGGTGTTGGAACCACAAAATGCCTTACCTCCCTCCTGGATCAAATCAATGACAAACCTGGAATCCTTATTTTTCTAGACCTTGAAAAAGCCTTCGAGTTAGCCAGTGCTCCAGCTACACTGTGCTGCCTTGTGGATAAGGAAATCAAAGGACACGCTCTTGCTTTTGCCAAAGGAAGCCTGCTTAACCGAGAAGCTAAAGTCAAATTCCAAGGAAAAACATCGACCTCAAAGAGGCTGGAAAATGGAACTCCGCAGGGAGGAATACTAAGCCCCTTCCTCTTCAACTGTCTCATGGAACAATTCATGAAGCTCAAGCTACCAAAAGCCAAACTTCTTAACTATGCAGACGACTTTGTGGTCATCATCAATGGCAAAGGTGCAAGGAACCATGCACAAAAATGCCTAGATATTATCAGCAGGGAAGCGGAACGCATAGCAGTGAAAATAAACAGCAATAAAACAAAAGCAATGGCCGTTAAAATGAGAACTCAAGACATCAGACTGGCAATACAAGGACAAGAAATCGAGTGGGTTACCTCTTTTCAATACCTAGGAGTCATAATAGACAACCAGTTGAAATTCACTCAAGAAATTGAATATCTTCGGCAACGCTGTAAAGCCAGAAACTCAGCTTTGCGCTCTCTGACCAGTCTTAGAGAGGGTGCATCTCTACCAGTACTCAAAATGTACTACGTTCAAGCAGTTAGGTCACTCATCGACTATGCTGCTCCTGCTCTTACATCCCTCAGTGATAACCAATGGGAGAAACTGGAAGTGTCTCAAAATGATGCTCTGAGAACAATGCTGGGAGCACCTATATGGACGCGTAGAGAGAACCTTAGAATGGAAACAAATTACCAGCATTAGAAAACAGGATGAAACAAAGGATAGCCACCATAATAGGAAAACTTACTGGAACAACCGCCAGGCTGTCAATCAAAGACAGCATACAGAGATCCTTTCAGAAAAACCTACAGTATAGAACAAGCTCATGGATGGATAATGTGGTCAAGATTTTAGAGAAAATGGACCATTTAAAAACAAAGGGGAAGATAGACCATATCAACACTTTCGACAGCCTCCTCCATGGGAAGAATCGAATCTAAAGATAATCATTGAAAGATTACCAGTTAAAAAATCAGCATGTGACCCGCAGAGGCTCAAGGAAGTAATAGAACAACAAATGGAAACTATCTCTAGACCCACAACGACTCACATCTTCACAGACGGATCAGTTGATCAAGAAAAAGGTTCTGCTGGGGCAGCAGTTTACACTACCAACCATGAAGCTTACTGGAGCATGAATAGTGGGTGCTCAACATTGCAAACAGAATTATATGCCCTGAAGGAGGCAATAAATATACAATTGAGAATAATTTACATGATGTCATCATTCATACCGACTCTAAATCTTCGCTCCAGGCATTGTTATCCAGTCAGCACAGAGATAATATACAACTCCTCACAGAAATTCAACATATAGGAAAAGAAGCCCATAATCGAGGTTGTCAATCACCCTAAATTGGATACCAAGTCACATTGGCATAGATGGTAATGAAAAGGCAGACTCACTAGCAAAAACTGCCACTGCTCTACCTGTTGTACAGGTTCAAATACCTCCAAGTTTCTCACAGATAAAGGAGCAAATCAAGAAGAAAATATTCTCAACTATCAAAGGTCGCCACAGAGCCAAAGTAGCGGAAGGAAGATCCACTGCGATATGGTACGAACAAGCCACTGGTTACTCCTCTTTCAAGCCTGGCAAAAAGATATCCAGAGACATTGCATACACAGACTCAGGCTTGGTTACAAGTGCTGCTGGGAGGTAATGAACCCAATAGTTAAAGAGTGTCACATATGTGAAACTGAAGCAGAGGCGCCACTGTTGCACTACTTACTGGA
This sequence comes from Procambarus virginalis, assembly GCA_020271785.1. NCBI lineage: Eukaryota > Metazoa > Arthropoda > Malacostraca > Decapoda > Cambaridae > Procambarus > Procambarus virginalis. The sequence continues at coordinate 11,192 of WNGS01137071.1, forward strand.
ATGTGAAGCTACTGAACCCCTGCGCATCAAACTCAACATTAATCCAACGACAGCAGCTGCATTAGATGCACAGTCCACCGCGACTACAATGATTAGAAAAGGCGTTGAGGAATGGGACTCATTAGTGACCATTCTGCATCTACATCCACCACCAAGATAAAGTTAATAAAACAGGATTAAAACCAGTGCACTAAAACAGAAGCGATAAATAAACAGGAAAAAAGAGAAATTCTCTCCTCCATTTTAAACTTAGACCCAAATATCACAGGTAAAAGGTTATCATGTATAACCAAAGTCAAATACGGGCTCACCATAGCTCGTGCTACATGGACACTTCGGCCTGAGTAGCTAAATCTTTAACAACAACAATAAGCTCTCATGACCTGACAAAAGATATCTAGAGACATGGCAGTAGCCATAATAGTAGTAGTAGCTTTTACATGGGCGCCTGCAGCTTGCTGATGTTGATGTAACGTTGGTTTTTAACTCGTCGCTGCCTCAACATGGGAAGGATTACCCATAGTGATAGTTCTTCGAGTAGCAGCAGCAGTGTCGCAAGGTCGAGTGAGAGTGATGACAGTACCAACAGTGATAGGGAAAGAAAAAGAGAGCGGATGAAAAAGAAAAGCTCCAAACTTAAGAAAGATAAAAAAATAAAAAAAAACTACAAGTGGTGTAAGTGATGATGACGAAACAGAATATGATGATAGAGAGAAAAGGAAGAGAGAAACATTTAAAAACACAAAGGTGAAACTGATGAAGAGACACAAACAATTATGATACAAGAAATGATCGAAATCACCGTAGCGGTGGTAAGCACAAACACCGCCGCAAACAAAAGCATCGACATCATCGCAGTGAAGAACAGCAAGAGAGGAGAAGAGAAGGATCTGTAGATAAAACTGAAATAAGAAGAGGAAGAGATGATGAAGATTGAATATGAAAAACCAGATAGCGAGAGAGGGATTGAGAGAGATGATACTGATAGAAAGGATAAGAGAGAAGAAGAAAACAGAAAGAGATATACGAAAGCAGGCAGATCAAAAAGCAAAGGGATAAGGAAGATGCTATTCATGATGTAACAAGCGAATCAGAGTAGAATCGGATATGAATGAAGATAATGGCTGGGATGAGACTAGCAGGAGATCAGATGATCACAGGCAAAATATAATTCCGAAAAGAAACTCAAAGAGATCGCCAAG
>WNGS01137080.1:0-17722 GCA_020271785.1 Procambarus virginalis
TGGTGCGTGACGCTGGGTGTGAAGGAGGAAGGCCACCCACACACTACTTCTAAATGTCAGGCCACCGACTGATCTGCTGGTGTCCTCTCGAGGAGTAATGACAACACTGTCTCGTGTGCCACCCGCCTCCTCCTCCCCTCCCTTCTCCACTCACTCTTACTTTTAAAAGCAACTTCTTTGTTGCATTGTGTTCAGTTTAGTCTTCTTGAGGTTATCTTGAGATGATTTCGGGGCTTTAGTGTCCCGCGGCCAGGTCCTCGACCACCCCAGGAAGCATGCCCGTGACAGCTGACTAACACCCGGTACTATTTTACTGCTAGGTAACAGGGGCATAGAGTGAAAGAAACTCTGCCCATTGTTTCTCGCCGGCGCCTGGGATCGAACCCGGGACACAGGAGCACAAGTCCAGTGTGCTGTTCGCTCATCCACCGGCTCCCTTGTTGGGGGGGGGGGAAATTTTGTCATTAAGGGTAAAGCTTTCTGCATGATGATAAAGCAACATTGTGTCATTTGTTGGAACTGTTAGATCACATTCGCATGGAATTATTGAATCTAAATAGATTCTAAGAACAGCTGCACGTATTTAAATGATGGGACTACATCATTTAGGTTTAGATAGGAGCTACATCGTTTAGATAGGAGCTGCCTCGTATGGGCCAATAGGCCTTCTGCAGTTACCTTTGTTCTTATGTTCTTACATGATGTGTGTTTAGATGAGGGTACAGCACTTCCTTCCACCCTGGCAGATAGTACCTTTTGACATCTTGACGCCTGCAGACCCCACTAAGAAACTAATCATAGCCCTCATGCTCAGTTTGCTGTTAAATTAAGCACAATATACACACCTTGTGTATTGTGCACTCTAGAACACATGCACAATATACAAACTAAGATCATCACCACACAGACCATATACACTGACGGATCACTCGATACAGCTACAGGGAGGGCAGGAAGTGCTGTTATTGCTATCAGCCCGATGGCAGCACAATTGAAAACAATAGAGTTGTCAACCGAGCCTCCGTATGAGAGCCTCCATCTTGCAAGTTAACTTGATAGCCATACTGGTAGCACTCAACATTTTTGAAAACACTAAAGTTGACAGCTATTTCCGACTCCTTTCCTAGCATTCACTCATTTACAATCAAATAAAATGTATTTGTTCACTCTGGGGATGAGAAAAGGCGCATCCTCACTCTCCTACAGATCAGTTGGATTAACTACAAGCTTGAGGGCGCATGAGTGTGTCGACCTCACGAATACAAAGCCAGTGAGGCCAGCTAGCCAGTATTCATGTGCTTTGTCACTCGCGTTTGTCATTGTCAACTTGGGTAACGTTTGACCTAGATTTTCTCTTCCAGATTTGAAGCGTTTTATATTTTAATGTTGTGTGTATATCGCGAAAATTAACACGTGTCAGACCACGGAGATCACATGTGAGTGAAAAATGTGAGTGTCAGACCACGGAGGAAAATTGAAACAGGAATTTCCTTAAGTACTTTCGTATATTAATACATCTTCAGAAGGAGTGAAGATGTATAATATACGAAAGTACTGAAGGAAATACTGTTTTAATGTTTATAAATATTGGGCTTTGGTTTAAAACTGTTGTTATTACAAGTTGGTGTAATTAGTTTATTTTAAGGTTACTCCTGGATTTTGACTATTTTTACTAGAAATAGTCATCTTTGTCCAGTCTGTCATTCCTTTGATCATTTAAATATTGGGCAGCGCCACTCATCCTGTGAGTGGACACACCGCCATAGTAACAGTATTGGGCAGCGCCACTCATCCTGTGAGTGGACACACCGCCATAGTGACAGTATTGGGCAGCGTCACTCATCCTGTGAGTGGACACACGCCATAGTGACAGTATTGGGCAGCGCCACTCGTCCTGTGAGTGGACACACCGCCATAGTGACAGTATTGGGCAGCGTCACTCATCCTGTGAGTGGACACACCGCCATAGTGACAGTATTGGGCAGCGCCACTCGTCCTGTGAGTGGACACACCGCCATAGTGACAGTATTGGGCAGCGTCACTCATCCTGTGAGTGGACACACCGCCATAGTGACAGTATTGGGCAGCGCCACTCATCCTGTGAGTGGACACACCGCCATAGTGACAGTATTGGGCAGGGCCATCATCCTGTGAGTGGAACACACCGCCATAGTGACAGTATTGGGCAGCGCCACTCATCCTGTGAGTGGACACACCGCCATAGTGACAGTATGGGGCAGCGCATCATCCTGTGAGTGGACACACCGCCATAGTGACCACAGTATTGGGCAGCGTCACTCGTCCTGTGAGTGGACACACCTTACCTTGAGGTGCTTCGGGGCTATCGTCCCCGCGGCCCGGTCATCGACCAGGCTCCTGGTTGCTGGACTGATCAACCAGGCTGTTGGACGCGGCTGCTCGCAGCCTGACGTATGAGTCACAGCCTGGTTGATCAGGTATCCTTTGGAGGTGCTTATCCAGTTCTCTCTGAACACTGTGAGGGGTTTGCCAGTTATGTCCTTATGTGTAGTGGAAGCGTGTTGAACAGTCTCGGGCCTCTGATGTTGATAGAGTTCTCTCTCAGAGTACCAGTTGCACCTCTGCTTTTCAACGGGGGTATTCTGCACATCCTGCCATGTCTTCTGGTCTCATGTGATGTTATTTCTGTGTGCAGGTTTGGGACCAGCCCCTCTAATATTTTCCACGTGTAAATTATTATGTATCTCTCCCGCCTGCGCTCAAGGGAATACAGATTTAGGCTCTTAGTCGGTCCCAATAGTTTAGATGTTTACCGAGTGGATTCTAGCAGTAAAGGATCTCTGCACGCTCTCCAGGTCAGCAATTTCACCCGCAGTGAAAGGGGCTGTCATTGTGCAGCAGTACTCCACTCTAGAGAGCACAAGCGTTTTGAAAAGTGTCATCATCGGTATAGCATCTCTAGTGTGAAAAGTTCTTGTTATCCAACCTGTCATTTTTCTTGCAGTTGTGACGGCTACTTTATTGTGTTCTTTAAAGGTAAGGTCTTCCGACATGAGTACACCCAGATCCTTTACATTGCCTTTCGTTCTATGTTATGATTTGCCTGAGTTTTGTACGTGGTTTCAGTTTTATATTTTCATTCTTTCCATAGCGCATGAGCTGGAACTTGTCTTCGTTAAACACCATATTATTTTCTGTAGCCCATAGAAAGACCTGATCTACATCTGACTGGAGGTTCGCCGTGTCCTCTATGTTGCCTACTCTCATGAAGATCCTAGTGTCATCTGCAAAGGATGATACAGTGCTATAGGTTGTGTTCTTGTCTATGTCCGATATAAGGATGAGAAAAAGTACTGGAGCAAGCACAGTACCCTGGGGGACTGAGCTCTTAACGGTTGACGGGTTGGATTTTTTTTGTTGACTATTACACATTGGGTTCTGTTGGTCAGGAAATTGTAGATCCATCTGCCTACTTTTCCGGTAATTCCTTTTGAGCGCATTTTATGGGCAATAACACCATGGTCACATTTATCAAAAGCTTTTGCAAAATCTGTGTAAATTACATCAGCGTTTGTTTGTCTTCCATAGCATCTAATGCCATATCATAGTGGTCCAGCAACTGCGACAGGCAAGAGCGCCCTGTTCTGAAACCATGTTGTCCGGGGTTATGGAGATGCTGTGATTCCATGTATTTTGTGATCTTACTTCTTAGCACTCTCTCAAAATTTTTATGATGTGCGATGTTAGTGCTATCGGTCTGTAATTTTTTGCCTCTGCCTTATTTCCTCCTTTATGAAGTGGTGCTATCTCTGCTGTTTTTAGTATATCAGGAATAACGCCAGTATCTAGGCTTTGTCTCCACAGAATGTGAAGGGCCTGCGATAGTGGTTTTTTACAGTTCTTGATGAATATGGAGTTCCAAGAATCCGGGCCTGGTGCGGAGTGCATAGGCATACTGTTTATGGCTTCTTCAAAATCCAGTGGGGATAGGGTGACGTCTGATATATGATTTGATGTTGGTATCATATCCATGAAAAATTCATTTGGGTTATCGATCTTTAGTGCGTTTAATGGCTCGCTAAAGACAGAGTCGTATTGCTTCCTCAGTAGCTCGCTCATTTCTTTGTTGTCATCGGTGAAAGTTCCATCTTCCTTTCGCAGGGGCCCGATACTAGATGTGGTTTTTGATCTTGATTTTGCATAGGAGAAAATTTTTCTATCATATCTATCATTTGATAGATTTGCAAAAGGACATGCTTGGTATTGTCAGGTAAATAAAAATATAACATTACATTTATGTATACTAATGTATACATTTATGTATACTAATTAAATTTAATGTAATGTATACATTACATTAAATTTAATAAGTACAGTTTGTGTAAAAAAATTTAAGATTTCTGATTGTTTAAGATTAATGATATACGTATAATTTAATATAGTAGGAGGCTTTTAATTTTTGTAGAGTAATTTGATTTTTTTTACTGTATACTTTTATGTTAAAGGTATTGTATGGAGGGCGGTGGCAAGAAGGAAGTGGCCTGACTTTAGGGGAAGAGGCAGAGCAAGTGTTTGCATACCTCTCACGATACAACTCTACAACTAAAAACATGCTGAAAGCTGGTATTTGTTCATCTGATCAAGTTTTAGATTTTTTTACCTGCCCTGTAATCAGTATAATGAGATTTGTATTCAATAAGTATCAACTCCCTCAAATAATCAATACAAGAATGAAAACATATTTGTCAAACTTGAGTTGGTCTTGGTGAGTAAAGGTATGTTATGAAACTGTTATTAATCTATGCTCTTCAAGATGTTCATTAATTGCTATAAATATTTTTCTCAGAAAGAACAGAAGAACTCACAGAGGGTGCAGTCTTTTGGAACCATCGGAAAATTGATGGACTGGCTCGTGCATTAGTTACTCGACTCAGAAAGGTACTAAAAATAATATATATTTATTTTATTTATTTTGAAACTTATTATAATGCATTTATATGTGAAAGGTATTATAATGCATTTATAGGTTAGTTATGTGTTCAGATCATGTACTACATATATTTTCCATTATAAATTAGCAACCATTTCCTTGAATTAACTGCTTGAACTTTTTCATTATAACAATAAGGTTAATTTGTATAAAGTATATAGTATTTAATTTAATTAACCTAAATGTATCGTGATATATCACAGGAACTGTGATGAGGGTTTGAACCCCAGCCGAATTCCAGCAGAATTTTATACTTGAGTAAAGTCTTGCTATTTACGACTTTCACAGGTATACAATTCCATGGTTTTCATATACTGTACTGGTGTGTTTTACATTTGAACTTTTAACGAAAACTTTCATTATTTATTTATTCTAATTTCTTTAGTATTTTCATCAAATTTGTAAATGTCTTAAACCCCATTAAATAGTTTATATATTACAGGATCCTAACAAGTACACTATTGAAGAGAAGCACCTATCACCCAAAAATGAGAGTGGCCTCCATTGCCTTGCCTGCACTTTGTTTTCCCTTAACCATATCACTCATTCTTACAGGTGTGAGACAGAGAGGTACAAGATCATCCAAGAGGAATAACACCTGAAGAACCCAATATTTGGGTGCTTTAATTAATAAAAACGCCCTTCATGGCTTCACTCATTCTGGCTGGTTTAATTAAAAAACCTAACCTAAACCTAAGTCATTAACCATTAATCTAAATGGTTAATAAAATCAGGTATTATCCGAATGCATGATAGATATGATAGATATGATAAGTTAGCCAAAGAATCTGTCTTTAAACGAGACGTCGAGTGTAACAGGTATATAGTTATTAAATGAAGTTTAGTGATGTAAAAGACATAATTCGGAGTTGGTAAGGACGCCGCCCGCCAGCGTAAATGTTCCGAACGTTAATGGAATCTGACCCATATATCAACCAGGTCAACCCATGTGTTGCGTTTCCAAAAGGGTCGCCCATGTTGGAATCGGTGAACACCCTAGTAATATTGTTGAAAACATCTTAATAACTTATTAAACCATAGGTCTTTTTATGTCAGAAGAACGGCAGAAACTGGATCTATATATGAAAACTCTTTCAGGACAAAATTTAAAGTAAAACTGAAGATATTTGTAATTGTATGAAAGTTGCATTTTTCATCGGTCGTAGAGCTGGAAATCCGCAATATTCATCTCAGAACAATGCTTATTTCACGCAGAATCGTTAATAAACGAAAGAGGTTTATACGTCTCAAGAAAGATAGAAACATAATCTTCATTTTAAATGCCTTACCATGGGCATATTTGTATTTAAAGCGAAGATACGTGTATTTTTATAATCGGCGAGCTCCGATCCCGCACAGATCGAGCAACGGAGTAACTCTCAGAACAATGCTTATTTCACGTAAATTCCTTAATAAACACATATGTTTTATATGTCTTAAGAAAGATAGAAATATAAGCTTCATTTTAAATACTTTACCATAGACATATATAAAGCTCAAGTGAAGATACATACGTTTTTATAGTGGCATTTAGTAGCTTGTCGGTCATGGAGTGCAGAAGCCTACGCACTTGCCAATATAGTGTGTAATTAACAAAGATACGCTTATAAAGCCTAAAATATTATATGCCATTAGAAAGACAGATATGCTCGTTATTGTGAGCGCACCAAAGGAAATATATCTTGTTGGAGGACAAAGATATATCAATTCTAAAATAAGTTTCGGCTCTCGCCCGGGCGAGAGATAGCGCGACTCTCGCCCCATCTATTGGAGATTCTGTTCACCTAATGACCCAAAGCTACTCAAAGCCTTATAGCATTACTTAAATAATGAAGAGATATAGTATATTTATTCCTAATAATGTTGGTGCTTAATGCAGAACACGAGAAAACATATATTTATTATGAAATAATATACTTTCATTATGAAATAAGCAAATATGTGGCCTCACATTTGGTTTGTGGTTTGAGGTGTTGGGAGGCATTTGGAAGGTCATTAATGTAGATGAGAAAGAGGAGAGGGCCAAGTATGCTGCCCTGAGGAACACCGATGTTGATGGGTTTATTCAGGTAAGGTATATACATACAAGTGAGGTTACATTAATGGATCGAATTATAGATAGAGTTAGTACATACAATACCTAAAGCCACTACAGTATTACGCAATGCGTTTCGGGCAGGAAGAACGTTAATATCTAGAACTTAATACTAATTGAGCATAAAGAATAAAATGTGTTGAGAACAAATACAAATAAAGATGAGAAAAAGGGGAACATGACTGAAAAAGCAGCACAAATACAAAATGTTGACAAACAGCATTGATTAAAAAAAAAATATCAGACATGGGTTGACAATAGAGGGGTAAGGTAGGTTACAGGGAATTTATTAGGTAGTGTTTATTTATTAGGCACTTCTTTAATTTAAAGTGCCTAATTTAATTTGACTTCTTTAATTCTTCTAATTCACTTCACTTCTTTAATTTGAAGTGCCTAATTTATTAGGCACTTCTCTCCTTAAATGATCGCAAATTTAATTTATTATATTAACAAGTAGAATACGTATTTCTAATAATATCTAACATAACTAGCCAGAAAACATTTAAGACTTATTGAAAAATACATGTCTGGAAGTTAAATCGACTTCTAGTGTTGGTCTATAGAAAGTACTTCATTCACAATGATGTGCTGCCCGAAATTTTAGCGAAGTATCCAAAATTTGCTTACTGTCGGTAATGCATGCACATGACTGTAAAGCTGCCGCCCAGTTGGGTGGGTGGGTGTGCAGCAAGACTAGTAACTGTGTGACTCACTATAGATGTAAAGTGCCTTGTATAGTGACTTGTGAGCCTCTTGTAATGTCACTTGTGACACCTCTTTGTGTCACAAAGATTCTTGATGTGTGTATTTGTGTGAGTGATTAGGTATGTATGTGTATGTATATGTGTATACGTATATATATATGTACATGTATGTATGAGGGTGTGTACATGTGTATACAACATTGATAATTTTGTAACTAGCGTCAAACATTGTTATTTGCTTAGCTAAACGAACTAGAGGGTTCAGTTCCTGAACCGATTCACCGAACCCTACACACTCTCTGATATATTGTTTAATTAATAGAGATTCACTAATAAAGCTTATAATTGTATATGTTATCAAAAAGGCATAGATAAAGTCGTTCTTACGTTTTAGTCACAGAGATTAGATATTAGTAAAGTTCATTTTATTCAGGAAAGTACATAAATAGTCGATTTACAAACATAATATTGGATTTATAGATAGAGCTAGTACATACAATACCTAAAGCCACTAGTACGCATAGCGTTTCGGGCATATTACTGAGAGGAAAGATATTTATATTTATAATTCTACTTCTGTATATTAATTTATGGCTTTCACTAATCTTCATTAGTCACCATAATTAATTCAGCTCTATTTACCTATTTGTTATATTGAGCTATTATGCTTCTTCAGTTAAGGATTATCTAATTTAATCTTTTATGATTGTATTATTAATTAATTATTTATTTATTAAATAACTAATTATTATTATTTTAAAATTAAAATAAGTCCCCCACTCCGTGAGCGTTTTCTTCCAACCACAGAATTGCATATATGTTAATTAACCTTAAACATCTATATGTTAGAAGAACGACAGATGTAGACGTTAATGTGACAAAATTCAAGGAATATATATTTATATATGACCTCTGATTGCATAAAAGCGGAGATTTTTCTGAAAGGGGGGAAAAAGAAACACTTGCGCAGCGCCTTCCGCGGCCTGCGCGGGAAGGTATGGGAGCTTATAAATAGGGAAGGAGCGGGAGGATCAGCCTCACTCTCACAGTCACCACAACAGTGCTCGAAACTCCTCCTCTCCTCACAACGTCGGACCACGCACGAGATGGACCACGTGACGGCTACCCTGGTCCCAGACCTCGCTCTACTGGACGTGTTGGTACCCTCGACCTCGCAACTTGCTTCGGCAGGGGCCTCCTGCCCCACACTCCTATCGCCAAGGTAAAAGTGAAGTTTCTGTTTAATCTAGTCAGGATCTCCCCAGTGCGGCGTGTGTAAAGCGCCATCCCCTAGCGGTCCGTGTGTACCCCTTAACTAGCTACCTTGGCCTCCTGCTGCCCTGGGGAAGCAGGAGCGCCATTAGGGTCCGCGCCAGACTCCGCCGTGCGATGCTTTCTGGGTCGCTTTGCCCTTGGCGTTGATGCCACGTGGCCTGGCGGTGGCGGCCCTCCGCCCTTGGGCCCGGCCCTTAGGGCCCAAGCCAAGTCGGCGTCGACACGTGGCCAGGCTCCAGGTGGCCTGTCCCCGGAGCCCACGCCCTGGTCGTGACGCCCACGCGGCAAGGCGCTCCTTGGAGCGCACGCCCTGGGCCGTGCTCACCACGTGGCCGGGCGGGGGCGGCCCTCCGCCCTTGGGCCTGGTCCTTAGGGCCCAAGCCAAGTCGGCGTCGACACGTGGCCAGGCTCCAGGTGGCCTGTCCCCAGGGCCCGAGCCCTGGTCGTGACGCCCACGCGGCAAGGCGCTCCTTGGAGCGCACGCCCTGGGCCGTGCTCACCACGTGGCTGGGGGGGGGCGGCCCTCCGCCCTCGAGCCCGGCCCCTAGGGCCCAAGCCAAGTCGACCTCGACATGTGACCAGGCTCCAGGCCTATGTCTGGGCCTGTTCCCGGGGCCCACGCCCTGGTCGAGACGCCCACGCGGCAAGGAGCTCCTTGGAGCGCGCGCCCTGGGCCGTGTCCAGCCTTCCTGCCCCTCCGCCTCGGGCCAGCGGGTGCTCGGCCCCGTCCTTGCGGACGGCATCCGGCATGGATTGCACGTGCGAGCGTGTGCACGTACGTACGTGCGCACGTGATTACTGTGCGTGCCCTGGGGGGCCCAGCAGCGTCCCGGGCACGGGTGTCGCCCTGCCTGGGCCCTGGGTGCGGCCCGAGCACATGTCCCATGGTGGCCAAGCCCCGGCTTGGCTCAGCTGTTGTCCTGGCCGGTCTGGCGTTTGTGAGTCCCGCCGATGATCATGACCTTAAATCCGTTTCTTTTCTTATTTTACACGTTGTGGCCATTCAACAAATATTCATTCACGCTAATTTTACGTTATTCATGGTTACTACTCCCCATTATGGTATGCAGCCGATGCTCAGCAGTTGCTGGCCTGGCTGGGGGTGTCCCGGCCGAGCGTCCCTTGGGGGCGAAGCCCAGCTACTGACGCTGGCTCAGCTGATGCCCCGGTCGGCCGGGTGGAGGTGTTTCACGCCGATGACTCATGGCCTTATGTTTATTCATTTAATTCGTTTGTCCCTTAACTAATAGCTGCGGCTATTAAACACTTACACGAATACACTATTTTAACCAGTTATTTGTGGTTCTGGTTACCTGTTACGCTGGGCTGCTTTTGACCCAGCAGATGTGATTCCTGATGATGACCCATGGCCTATAATTTCATTTATTTATTTGCTAGTTATTTTAACTATCCGTTTGTGGCTTACATTCATCTATTCCACCTGCTATTAACCAGTTATTTGTGGTTTCCTGCTTACCCATTATGTCATGCTGTCATTGGCCCAGCGGACGCGATTCCTGCTGATGTCACTTGGCCTATAATTATTTCATCTATTAATTTAATTTTAGTAAATTTATTTATTCGTTCGTGGGTCTTACTCAACTATTCAACCCCGCTAATTTAACCAGTTGCTTATGGTTACTGATTACTCATTACGTTCTGCTGTCGTTGGCTCAGCTGATGTGTTCCCTGACGTTGACACAGGACCTATATTTAGTTCCTTCTATCTTTGTTTAATTCCATTACTTGTTTGTGGCTGTTGATCATTTTACAAAACCCGCTCTTAACCAGTAATTTATGGTTAATAATTACCCATTATGTTACGCTGCTGTTGACCAAGCAGCTGCTGGGCCAGCTGGTGGTGTCCCAGCTGAGTGTGTCCCCACGGGGCAAGCCGCCAGCGACGTCCCAGCTGATGTGGCCCCGGATGTCGACCCAGCAGCAGATGGCCCAGCTGCCATGGGGCACGATCCAGCGGTTTTTATTATTCCTATTTAATTGGATATCCCTTTAATTAATAACTGTAGCCAATCTCCAAGTATTAAGTCACGCTAATTTTCACCAGTCATTTATGGTGCATAATTACCCATTATGTTCTGCTGACCATGACACAGCTGCAGATGGCCCAGTGGTGGTGCTCCAGCTGTGCGTGTCCCCTGATGGACGACCCCGCCCGCTGATGCCGGCCCCATATGATGACCCTGCAGTTGCCGGTCCAGTTGCCATGGCGCACGGCCCAGTGCACACTGTACCGTATGATGTGCTCACAGGATGTATGTTCCAGACGACCCAGCAGCAGATGGCCCAGCTGCCGTGGGGCACGGTCCAGCAGTTTTCTTATACCTATTTAATTGGGTATCACTATTAATTAATTACTGTAGCCATTCTTCAAGTATTACACCGCGCTTATTCTCACCAGTTATTATGGCGCCAAATTACCCATTATGTTCTGCTGACCTGGTGGAGGTTACACCAGGTGATGGCCCGGCTGCCATGGGGTACGGCCCAGCGGCCGGTGTCCCAACTGATGTTTGATGTCCCGACCGATGTTTGATGTACCGACCGATGTTTGATGTACCGACCGATGTTTGATATACCGACCGATGTTTGATGTCCCGACTGATGTTTGATGTCCCAACTGGTGTTTGACGTCCCGACTGATGTTTGATGTCCCGACTGATGTTTGATGTCCCGAATGATGTTTGATGTTCCGACTGATGCTCGAGGTTTTGACTAATGTTCCAGACTTAAGTCTGGCCGGTGTTGCCGGCATTATTTAGTCCTTTATGGTTACAATTAAACATTATGTTATGCTGCCGATGTCCCTGCACCAGCTGCCACAGCTGGTTGTGTTCCAGCTGTGCATGTCCCCTGCGGGACAACTCCCCCCGCTGAAGTCCCGGCCGAAGTGGGCCCATATGATGACCCTGCAGCTGATGGCCCAGCGGCCGGTGTCCGACTGATGTGGTCCAAGGTGTCCCGACCGATGTTGGATGCTCCGACCAAGGCTTGAGGTGGCCTGATGTTCCCAGGAAGTTGTTCCAGACTCATGTCTGGCCGGTATTGCCCGGCATTACTTTATTTACGGTTATTGATTACCCATTATGTTATGCTGCCACTGTCCAGCAGCTGAAGGCCCGGGCGGCGGTGTTCCAGCTGAGCATGCCTTATACCTCCTCATCAGGTACTGTAACTTAAGTAATCGGTAAGTGCCACAGGTACAGGATACACGTCCGCCCTGCCGTCTTTAATACGGTACTTTTGGCTGCTCATTTTATGTTGCTGACTCTGGGCACATTTATGTTATCATTTTGGAATAACATGGTTACATCTAGCCTTCCACAAATTAATACTACATTGGGTGCTTTGCTTATGCTGCATGTTTGGTTACTTTGCTGTGTTTACGGGCCGGTCGTTAACTTCCGCTTTGCCTTTCAGCTATTTCCCAAGGATAGCGAGGAGGTGCCAGTGGCAGCGTTGGGGCCCCCCTTGTTCTTCCCCCAATCTTCCTGGCACTGCACTCGGATTAGTTTCCACAGACATTTCATAACTGTACTCTATACTTAGCTTTTACACATGTGTATGATACTCGCCACCAGTTACAATTATGGTGTTTAACTCTGCTTTTTGCCTCTTAGCTACCAAGTCAGGCAGGCTAGGATGTGCCAATTGCCAAGTTGCTATGTTACGGGCCTACTGCCCCCAGCCACATGGTTACCAAGCTACTGTTTGTTCCCTTTAGCTTCTCAATAGTAAAGTAATGGAGAAAAATTGGCTGGGATCTGCCGGTTGGCGGCTGGGATGGGCTAGTGGCAATGATGCAGACATGTTTATGCTCGGGTCTCCTCGAGTACTTGTGTTCTTACTGTAGATTCCATTTATCTTGGGTTCGCCGTTTTGCTTCTGGGGTTTTTCTTTGTTTGCTTACCTTAACTCTTTCCGCAGCGGTGAGAAGTCGGCGCCCACGCCTTCTGCAACAAGGAAGAGAACACGGACGGCGTCGACGAGAGGCCTGCACAACAGCGGAGCGAGGACTCGGCCGGCCAGGGTGAGAGCCAAGCCCGCACGTTACGCCTCCCCTTCTACTGAGGCCTCCGAGGCCGGCTCAGACTCGGACGGCGAGCCCACCTCTCGGCCGCCCAATGTGGCCAAGGCCACGGGAGAGCAGACGGCACAGCCAACAACCCTTACAGCAGACGACTGGGCGACGCTGCGGGCATTCCTCGCGCAGGCGCGGGGGCCCTCCTTAGGTGCAGGTCGCCGGGATAAGGGAGGCCCAGAGGACGCCCACGCCGCCACCGCCCCGGCCGCCTTGCCCTTCCCTGCCGAGCGACGCCCCCGATCACGAACCAGGGGGCACGCGTCGCGGCGCCGAGCCAGCTCCTCCAGCGTATCCTCTTACGGTGAGTCCCCCAGGGCGAGCGCGTCTCCCCCTCCTCACAGTCAGTGGGCGGGTCACCTTCGGGTGCCCCAGGGCCCCACCATCCCACTCCTGGGGGTGCACGTCCCTCAGGCCCTCCGGGAGAAGGTCTGGGCCAAGAAATATGTGGACCTCAGGGAATTGCTCATCCACGAGCGCGAGGCAGGACCATACGAGGCTCGCCCTGTGCCCGCAGCCGACCCACAGGCGCCGGGTAAGAAGCAGCCGCCCCTGACACCGGACCAGTGGGAGCATGGCCTAGACATCTACGCTACTATCTACATCGAGAAGCACCCCGACGAGGCCCGGGCGCTGTTCACCTACGCCCGGTATGTCAAGACCATGAAGGCGACGCTAAAGGGCGACTGGATGTGGTACGACCAGTCCTTCAGGTGGGACAGGGAGAGGTCCCACTGTTCCTGGCTCGATTACAGGCTGGACTTGGAATTACGCTCGGTCCGGCGTGTCGCTCACGTCGCGGTTCAGACAGTAAGACAGGAAGCGCCACGGCCAGCAGCCCCCACTCTCGCGAGCGCCAGGGCCTCTGGGCTCCCCCCAGGCTACTGCTTTGCCTACCACACGAGGGGACAAGGATGCGATTTTACAACATGTGCCTTCAAGCATTACTGCCCCCGCTGTCGACGAAGACACCCGGCCTACAACACATGCCCTCCAACGCAGCCTCGCGGCGAGCCCCCACATCGCCAGCGCCCACAAAGACACCCACAGGATAAGCGTAAGCGGAACACTGGCAGTAACGACTCCGGTGGACGCCGCCGCCCTTGATATCCTCCTAGAGGGATACCCCCTGCGAGAGTATGTCGTGGGGGGTTTCAAGGGGGGGTTCCTTCTCGGTTTCGATGGGGCACGGACCCCCCTTTCTTCACGCAACCCCCAGGCCACAACGGACCTCCCACACATCGTCGGGCCCATGCTTGACAGGGAATTGAGCCTAGGACGCATCGCTGGTCCCTACGACGCCCCCCCTACAAGAATTTCAAGTGTTCGCCCATAGCCTTGAGGGAGAAGGCTACGCCGGGTAAATACCGGCTCCTGCATAACCTCAGCTACCCTTACTCCTCGGACAGTGTGAACGCAAATATCCCGCGGGAATCGACCTCCGTCAAATACCAATCTATCAATGACGCAGTGGCAATGGTTGTCAGTCGGTCGCCAGGGGCCCACCTGGCGAAGTGCGACATCGCCGAAGCATTTCGGATCATCCCAGTGCACCCGAGTGACTACCATCTCCTTGGGTTTTCTTATGGGGGCAAGTACTACTACGAGAGGATGCTCAGCATGGGAGCTGCCCCCTCCTGCCGCATCTTTGAAACTTTCTCCAGTGCCCTGCAATGGATCCTCGCTGAGAAGTTCGGGGTCCGCGACGTGGTGAAGGTACTGGACGACTTCCTCTTCGTAGGTCCCACGTTCCACGCGTGCCAGCGCAGCCTGCTGGTGTTCACCTCCCTCTGCGAGCGGTTGGGGGTCCCCTTGGCACCACACAAGACAGAGGGCCCGTGCTCCTCCCTCACGTTCCTAGGGTTGGAGATCGACGCCGGTAGGATGGAAACAAGGCTCCCTGTGGACAAGAGAACGAAGTACGCCGCGGCGGTGGAAGTCGCGCTGAGTCTCGAGCGCATGCCCCTCCGGGACCTGCAGGCGATCATCGGAAAACTGCAATTCGCCACCGCGGTCATCCCGAGCGGCCGGGCCTTCCTGCGCCGACTGCACCCGCTCACACGGGGCGCACAGCGCCCCTCACGCCTGTGTCCCCTGGACGCCGAGGCTAAGCTCGACCTCGACGCCTGGCGCTCCTTCCTCCGCGATTACAATGGGGTGACAGTCTTTCCCCCAGATGGAGGGTGGGGAAGTGCTCCATCTCTCTCAATGTGCGCTGACGCTTCTTCCAAGGGATACGGGCTAACGCTGGGGGCGGCATGGTTCAGGGGCACGTGGCCACAAGACTGGTGTCGACTCAACATCGCACTACTCGAGCTCTACCCCTTCTACATGGGTGTGGCACTCTTTGCCCCAGTATTGGCAAATAAAAGGCTGGTGTGCAAATCGGACAACAGTGCTGTGGTAAACGTGCTCACCGCCCTCTCTGCTAGGTGCCCCCTCCTCATGCAACTTGTCAGACCATTAGCAGTGCTACTACTCATTCACAATATTACGCTTATCCCCTCCCACCTCCCAGGCAAGCTAAACGGGGTTTGTGATGCTCTTTCCCGCTTACAGACGCTGCCGCCCTTGTTCCTGAGAGACGCAGGCCTCGCCGAGACGCCGACTGTCGTTCCCACGCACCTCCTGCCCTGCAACTTCACCCTGCTACTGTAACGACATTGTTCAACTCACTGCAGCCGGCGACGAGGCGTGCTTACCAAGCGAAGTGGACCGAGTACGCCGCATATGTCCGGGCAGGACAGTGGGGAGACACCCCCCTCGACGCTACACCTTCGACCCTGGTAAATTTCCTGCAATCCCTCCTCTCACGGGGCCTGGCCTTCCGCTCTCTCCATGCTTATCTAGCGGCCATCGCCTTCGTCTGTAAGCTCCACGGCAGGAAGGACCCAACCCGGCAGTTCCTGGTCTCTCAACTCCTCAAAGGGGCACGTAACTCTGCTCGCCGGACACCTGCGCGGCGTCTCCCGGTGACGAAGCGCCTCCTGCATCGCCTGCTGAGAGCACTGGGGCCGTGTGTGACTCTGCCTACGAGAAGACTTGCTACAGGGCGCTCTTCTCCCTGGCCTTCCATGCCTGCCTACGCCCGGGTGAGGCGGTCTATGTGGACCACGGACGACACACGCTCAGCATGGAACAGGTATCCGTTACGAGAGCAGGGATCGAGATCAACTTCAACACCTACAAGCACAGCGCCGGACGCACGCCCACTTTCGCCCTACGAGCAAACCCCTCCAGCAAGTACTGCCCGGTCCGCGCCCTGACTAACTACTTTGCCTACAGGGGCGTGGACCCAGGCCCCCTCTTCAAACACGCCACGGGCGCCCCGGTCAACAGACGGGACTTCTCCAGGACGCTTCGCGCTGCCCTCACAGTACTAGGCTTGCCCTCGACCGACTACGCCCCACACTCATTTCGTATCGGCAGGGCCACCCAGCTTGCACTAGACGGGCTCGATACTCCGGAAATAATGGCAGTCGGAAGGTGGAAGAGCAGCGCTTTTGCATCCTACGTCAGGCGGGATGTCATTGCTCTGCCACTTTGACGCCGCACAGCGGCCAGCGGGCCTCGCCCTTCGGGGGGGGGGGGTCCGGCCAGCTGGCCTGCGGTGGGGGTGCAGCGCCGGTCCCCAAGTGTCCCGCTGTCCGCAGCTAATTCTTTGCCCAGTCGGCCTCCGTTAAGTGTTATGTGGCCTATTCACTTGATTGAACTAGTTTCTATAGTTAAATTTATATAACTGTTTGAACTAGTTTCTATAGTTAAGTTTATAATTGTTCGAACTAGTTATATATAAATATTAAAGATCACACAATTGATCGAACAAGTTATATATTTGCAAAGTGTATAATGGATTGAACTAGTTATATAATTGCTTGAACTAGTATATAAATTTAAGTTGTAAAATTCACTATAATGACATTAGGTTTCTGCAGAACGTGTTTACCATGTCACTAGGCTAAGCTTACTCACTTAATACGGGTGTACAATTTAAGTTAAATATTAGTACTCAGTAGACACGGGTATGTTACTTTTGTTTATCAATACACGTTCTGCAGAATTTATTAACCATCTCCAAAATTAATAAATAAGCCCCAAACCAGTTTGTGTCTTTTTCCCCTGAGCAGAAAATATTATTATTGTTATTGGTGTGAATGTATATGGGGGTTTGTTAAAGGGTTAATAAATAAGTAAGTCAGATAAGGAGTATCCTTTTTTCCTGTGTAGGAGATCATTGGTCATCATCTAGACTGACCTTGGGTGTAGCCGAGTATTCAGCACTGCTTATAGTATATAAATAAATAATAAATATAATAAATGTTTATTCAGGTAAGGTATATACATACAAGTGAGGTTACATTAATGGATCGAATTATAGGTAGAGCTATACATACAATGCCTAAAGCCACTATTACGCAGTGCGTTTCGGGCAGGAAGAACATTAATATCTAGAACTTAATATTTTTTTTTTTGAGATATATACAAGAGTTGTTACATTCTTGTACAGCCACTAGTACGCGTAGCGTTTCGGGCAGGTCCCTGGAATACGATCCCCTGCCGCGAAGAATCGTTTTTTCATC
>WNGS01137080.1:59568-72220 GCA_020271785.1 Procambarus virginalis
ATACCTTACTTAGGATACCTTGAGGTGCTTCCGGGGCTTATCGTCCCCGCGGCCCGGTCATCGACCAGCCTCCTGGTTGCTGGACTGATCAACCAGGCTGTTGGACGCGGCTGCTCGCAGCCTGACGTATGAGTCACAGCCTGGTTGATCAGGTATCCTTTGGAGGTGCTTATCCAGTTCTCTCTTGAACACTGTGAGGGGTTTGCCAGTTATGTCCCTTATGTGTAGTGGAAGCGTGTTGAACAGTCTCGGGCCTCTGATGTTGATAGAGTTCTCTCTCAGAGTACCAGTTGCACCTCTGCTTTTCAACGGGGGTATTCTGCACATCCTGCCATGTCTTCTGGTCTCATGTGATGTTATTTCTGTGTGCAGGTTTGGGACCAGCCCCTCTAATATTTTCCACGTGTAAATTATTATGTATCTCTCCCGCCTGCGCTCAAGGGAATACAGATTTAGGCTCTTAAGTCGGTCCCAATAGTTTAGATGTTTTACCAAGTGGATTCTAGCAGTAAAGGACCTCTCCACGCTCTCCAGGTCAGCAATTTCACCAGCAGTGAAAGGGGCTGTCATTGTGCAGCAGTACTCCACTCTAGAGAGCACAAGCGTTTTGAAAAGTGTCATCATCGGTATAGCATCTCTAGTGTGAAAAGTTCTTGTTATCCAACCTGTCATTTTTCTTGCAGTTGTGACGGCTACTTTATTGTGTTCTTTAAAGGTAAGGTCTTCCGACATGAGTACACCCAGATCCTTTACATTGCCTTTTCGTTCTATGTTATGATTTGCCTGAGTTTTGTACGTGGTTTCCGTTTTTATATTTTCATTTTTTCCATAGCGCATGAGCTGGAACTTGTCTTCGTTAAACACCATATTATTTTCTGTAGCCCATAGAAAGACCTGATCTACATCTGACTGGAGGTTCGCCGTGTCCTCTATGTTGCCTACTCTCATGAAGAGAGTAATAAATTTGACACGGAATATTTAATGTCACAGGAGAACCCAAAAAAAAATAACTAAAGCATGACAGTTGGTATATGGCTTCCTGTGGCCCAGATGAATGCTAATCAGGTAACCAGGACAGAGCATCGGCTATCACGTTGAGCCGGCCCGGCCGGTAGGTAGGTAATGGAAAGATTGAAGTCCTATAGATACAATGCCCACCTGAGGATGCGTTTATTTTTCTGCTTCATCTGATTCATGAAAACTAATGGGTTATGGTCCGTGTACACTTCCACTATATTACCTGTGAGGTATACCTCAAACTTTTTACATGTTAACACTAGCGCCAACGTCTCTTTTTCTACCACTGAATAATTGCGTTGCGCCTTGTCAAATTTCACAGAGTAATAGTATACTGGATGGTCCACTTGATCATCCCCAGTTTGCAACAACATTGCACCAGCACCCGAGTCAGACGTACGTCAACATGAATTTTAAAAGGTCAGTCGAACCTTGGACTAGCGAGCACTGGGGTGGAAGCTAAGATCAATTTCAAATTTTTAAATGCCTCTGCACAGTCTGATGACCACTTAAATTTAACGGCCTTCCGCAACAAGTCTGTGAGAGGAGTGGTGACACTGGAAAAGTTCTGACAAAAGCGTCGATAGTACGCACACATACCGATAAACCTTTGAATGTCCTTTTTCGACCATAGCACTGGATAGTCCAGAATGGCACTGATTTTATCTTGTCGAGGTAACACTTTTCCTTGGCCCACTTCATAACCGAGGTACGTCACTATGCCTTGGCCAAAATGACACTTTTTTGCATTTAAGATTAGATTTGCATTTTTCAAAACTGTGAACAATTGGCGTAACCTAGCTATGTGGTCAGTTCAATTACTATCAAAAAGCACAATGTCATCTAGATACGCCCGACAATTTGGCACATTAGCGAGCAGAGAGTTCATTAGCCTCTGGAACGTGGCAGGGGTATTACGCAAGCCGAATGGTAACACTTGATACTCAAAGACACCATCGGGTGTTACGAACGCAGTTAGTTGTTTGGCACGTTCAGTGAGCGGGATCTGATAATAACCCCTTGAGAGGTCGAATTTCGAGACGTACGTGGCGTTTCCGATCTCGTCAATGCAGTCTTCGAGGAGGGGCAGCGGATAGGCATCCACAATGGTCACCTTGTTGAGCTGCCGATAGTCTGTGCATAATTGCCAGGAGCTGTCTGGTTTGGGGACCAAAAGGCAGGGCGAACACCAAGAGCCCTGGCTCGGCCGGATAAGGCCGTGCTGGAGCAGGAAGTCGTCGATCGACCTCTTTCCGTACGATGGCCTTCTTTTCCGGACTCATCCGATAGGATTGAAGGCGAATGGGGGTGTAGTCCGTCAACTTGACATCATGGTAAATGGCATCAGTCTGGGTCGGGACCTCCTCGAACAGACTGGAGAATTCATCAAGCAACGACTGCACCTCTTCACATTGGGCCATCTGCAAATGAGACAGTACCTCCTCCACAGCATTCACAGAAATAGAATTATTGAGAATGAGATTAGTTGGGTACCCAGAACAAACATCTCCTCCCTCACTGGAAAAGGAAACATTGGTTAGTGCGATGGGCCTGGGGGCCTGGAACTTCTTCAGCCATTTCAAGTGTACGAGTATCACCTGGTTAATACCCTTGTCAGAGTGCCTTACTTTGTACGTGAGGTCCCCAGCCTTTTCTGTCACAATATAGGGGCCTTCGTACTTGTGGGACATAGTATTCCCTAGTCGAGGCTTTAATACCAGGACAGTACAATCTCCAGTCAAGAATGCAGTACTCGGCTTGGGCAGTTCTAGTCGACCCAAGACCCTACAGCTTCGACACAGAGCAGACAGCAGACTACGACCGCATCCAGCTACAACGCTTTCGTTTCCCTAGTTCACACGCTCGCAATTCCCAATCGAGCTGCCACGCTCTCCCGCATAGAGCTCCACGACTCCGGCCTCACTCAGCTCTCTGCTCTGCTCCAGGTTTCGTCTCAATGTCTACGACACTGCTGTATCCAGGACTACTAAATAAATATAAAATTCATTAAAACACTTTGTATCTAATCTGCCCAACAACGTAACATAAACGTACGTTACACATGTATTGCTTGTCAGCTTGTTGGGAAACCAAACCAGACACCACCTAATAAAGCTCCTCTAAGGACTATTGTCGTGCCGGAGGAACCATTTTCTCATGTGGTAATGGACTGTGTTGGTCCATTACCTAGAACTAAGTCTGGTAATATTTACCTAATCACGATGATGTGTATCACGACCCGTTACCCAGAGGCTTTTGCTGTAAGGAACATCCGAACAAAGACGGTTGCTGCTTGTATGTTGCAATTTTTTCTACTTTTGGACTGCCTCGGGAGCGAAAGCGTTGTAGCTGGATGCGGTCGTAGTCTGTCGTCTGCTCTGTGTCGAAGCTGTAGCGTCTGGGTCGACTAGAACTGCCCAAGCCGAGTATACTATTAGAAGATACATTGGGAATGTAAATAAAATAAATAAATAAATATGTTTATTCAGGAAAGGTACATACATAGAGAGATTTTACATAAGTTGATCGATTTATAGATAGAGCTAGTACATACAATGCCTAAAGCCACTATTACGCAATGCGTTTCGGGCAAGAAAACATTAATATCTAAAACTTAATGCTAATTGAACAAAAAATAAAATGTTTTGAGAACAGATACAAATAAAGGTACAAAAAAGGGGGGAACATGACTGAAAAGCAGCACAAATACAATATGTAGACAACAGCGTTGAATAAGAAAAAAAAAAATAAGACATGGGTTGACAATAGAGGGGTAAGGTAGGTTACAGGGAGTTTATCAGGTAGTGTTTAGTTTTAATCTTAAACTGGTTGAGAGAGGTACAGTCTTTAACATGGTTGGGAAGGTCATTCCACATTCTGGGTCCCTTGATTTGTAGAGCATTTCTAGTTTGGTTAAGTCGTACTCTTGGAATATCAAAACTGTATTTATTTCTGGTGTGGTGCTCATGGGTTCTGTTACAGCTTTCAATGAAGCTTTTGAGGTCAGGATTGGCATTACAGTTCAGCGTTTATATATGTATAATACACATGAGAGAATGTGCAGTGACTTAAATATCTAACATATTGAGAGATTTGAGTAGGGGTACCGAGTGATGTCTGGGGCCAGAGTTGGATATTGTCCTAATAGCAGCTTTGTGTTGAGTAATTAGAGGACGTAAATGATTTTGGGTAGTAGAACCCCAAGCACAAATACCATAGTTGAGATATGGATAGATGAGGGAGTAATAGAGAGTCACCAGGGCAGGGCGGGGTACATAATATCTGATCTTAGAAAGAATGCCAACAGTTTTTGAAACTTTTTTTGATATATTTAGAATGTGTCCCTGGAAATTAAGCTTGTGATCAATGAGAACGCCAAGGAATTTGCCATCTAATTTGTTACAAATTTGGGTATTGTTAATCTTGAGATTTATTTGGTTAGAGGATTTATTGCCAAACAGAATATAGAAAGTTTTGTCAATGTTAAGGGTGAGTTTGTTGGCAGTTAGCCAAAGATGGACTTTATTAAGCTCGGTATTTACTGTGGCATTTAGAGCAAGGGGGTCAGGACTGGAGTAAATGAAGGTTGTGTCGTCAGCAAATAGAATTGGTCTAAGGTGTTGGGAGGCATTTGGAAGGTCATTAATGTAGATGAGAAAGAGGAGAGGGCCAAGTATACTGCCCTGAGGAACACCAATGTTGATGGGTAGGGTAGGAGAAATTGAATTGTTCACAGAAACATACTGGAGTCTATCAGTAAGGTAAGATTTGAGGTATTGCAGGGAGAGTCCTCTGACTCCATAATGATGTAATTTAAGAAGAAGGTTTTGGTGGTTCACAGTGTCAAAAGCCTTACGCAGGTCCACAAATAACCCAACAGGGAACTCATTTTTATCAAGAGCTGCATGAATTAAGTTAATCATACTAATAAGTGCATCGTTAGTGCTTTTTTAGGTCTGAAGCCATATTGGCAAGAGCTAAGTATATTGTGCTTGGCTAGATAAGAGTAAAGCTGCTTGTAGATTAGTTTTTCAAAAATTTTTGATAAGTTAGGCAGGATTGAAATAGGTCTGTAGTTGTTAACATCAGTGAGATCACCACATTTGTGGACAGGGGTTACTCTCGCTTTTTTTAGAATATCTGGAAGGTTTGGAGTTCAAGTGACTTGTTGAAGAGCAATGTAATTGCAGGGGCTAAGGATCTGGAGGCTTTTTTGTAAATTAATGTCGGAATCTCCTCAAGGGCACTAGACTTGGTTTTAAGGGAAAGGATTATCTCATTGACATCAGTGGAATTAGTAGGCTTTAGGTACAGAGACTGTGGATAGTTACCTGTAAGGTAGTCCTTAACCTCAGTACTGGAAGAAGGAATATCATTTGCAAGGGATGACCCAATGGAAGAGAAGAACCTATTGAACTCAATAGCAGAATCAGATGCTGAAAGCTGACCATCGTTATTTGACAGGAGTGTTGGTTTGTTATTTAAAATCTTCTTTGATCCCAAGATTTGTGAAATTGTGCTCCAAGTTTTTTTAATGTTGCTCTTTATTTGGGTAAATTTATCTTCGTAGTATTTAGTTTTGGCTCGTCTAATTATCTTAGATAGCAGTAAAGAGTAATTCTTTGAGAATTCTTTAGAGACGGTTCCTAGCCTATACTTCTTCTCAAGGTCATGTTTTTTATTAATGGATTTAAGTATTCCCTTTGTAAGCCAGGGATTGTTAAGCCTTTTGGTAGTGACTTGTTTTGTAAGCATAGGACAGTGGGTGTTATAAAGGCTTAGAGTTTTTTGAAGAAAAGATTGTACTGCTAGGTTGATGTCCCCTGTTACCTAACTCTGATTCCCAGTTGACATTATCAGCAGCAGTTATAAAATTGCCTATAGCAGATTCATTGTGCAGCCTAAAACTTATCTCCCTTGACTCTAGAGGTGGTTTGTTAATGTTAGTTAAGAGAAATGTGGGGTAATGGTCTGTAGTACTGTCGGTGATTATACCTGAAGTAAGCGGAGAGGTTATGTTGGTCCAGATGTGATCTAGAGTCGTGGCAGTACTATCAGTGATTCTGGTAGGTCTAGTGATTAAGGGTATGAGGAAGCAGGAATTCATACAGTTGAGGAAGCTAACAGTAGTAGGGTGCTCAGGCTCGCAGAGGTCAATATTAAAGTCCCCTGCGATAATTAGATGGTTTTTGTTAAGTCTGTTATCGAGTATTAGATTTCTAAGGTTTGAATTGAATTCGGGCACATCAGTGTTAGGAATCCTATAGACTGCTCCCACAGACAGGATAGACTCGGTACCCTTTACTCTGAAACTGGCGAAGATATACTCCCCACAGCAGTCTCTAGTTCTAATTACTTTTAAGCATGTTAGTTCATGATGGTAGTAAAGAGCAGTACCACCACCTCTCTGAGTTTGACGACAGTTGTGAATTGCCAAGTAGTTAGGCATGTTAAGAGTTGAGTAGTATCCTCTTTCAACCATGTTTCAGTAAGTACAATAAAAGTGAATTTGTTGTCAATAGTTTCAATTAAGGCACTAACATCATCGAAGTGTTTACCTAGGGATCTAACATTTAAGTTGATTACAGAGATATTGTGATTATGTGATAATACATTGTTTACATCATTTGCTGTAAAATATCTGCAGTTCAGATCATTAAAGTGATGATTGTCATAGATAGTGGATAAGAGGTTTAGTTCTGGGTCTATACTTGTCTGCATAAAAAGCTGGTTATTAACCAGAAATAGTATGAACTTATTTAAGAGAACAAAATGTGATCAATAATTACTTTTCAATAGAAAAGTTAATTATAGCAAAACACAACAATACAATAATATAACAATACAATAAAAGCTTACAAAGTACTAAGTCTACTAAAATTAAAGAATAATTATAGCAAAACACAACAATAAATGCAATAAACAAAAGAAAATAAACAAATAGAAGTAGGATAAGGACACTAGATAGCCTTGGAGGAAACCCAAGTTGGTGGAGAGAACAAAAAATCGGTAGAGACAGTCAAGATGATTTATAAAAAAAAAAAAATTTGTCAAATGATAATGTAAAGTAAAATAATCTTAAAGATAATAAGTTTTAATTAGCTTAGTTATTAATATAGAATTAGTATGAACTTAATTAAGAGAACAAAGTGAGATCAATAATTACTTTACAATAGAGGACATAAATCAATACAATTAAATTTAATTTTAAAAATAGGGTAAGATTAGATTTAGAGCAAAATTTTACAATGATAATGAGGTAGATGCTTGGATAAGTGCATGGAGACTTGACGGATTATTTAGAAGATCATAGAATGAGAGGTACAGCATTTGCTCTGTGGTACAGCAGTTGCTCTGTAAAACATTAGTTAATAAATTAAGGTCCCCCCACTCCTGATTTGTTTTTCTCTCTCTCTCCGCAGATGGGCACTGCCTGTTCTCACGAAAGGCGGTGGAATTTCTGACCAGGAAGGAGGGAAGAAATATTTGAGCACCGTGTTCCGCAAGGCGCGGTGCGGATAGTCTGGGTGGCATAAATACCTTGGGAGGCGCGGTCCCGCCCTCACTCCCTCTCGACATGGCCCGCGACGCTCAAGCGCCCGCCCTCCTCCCCCTTCGTGATTTGGCTGTAAGGATTTTTCCCCAGTTTGCTTCATCAGTCGTTGCTTCTCACGTCTCCCCTCCTGTTTTCTGGGGTTCGAAGGGTGGTGTCGCAGGCACGCCCGCCCAAGTGTGCTTACGATGTCCGCAATCACTATTGTGACTTTACAGAGCCCTTACTACTCGTAAGCGGAGTGCCCTACTTATTTCAGGTAGTTCTTCTCCTTATTCCTTGCAGAGCACGGTGCTCTTCCTGCCTGGGGTTGCTTTCGGCTAAAAACATCATATCAGGGTTTCTGCAAGTCTCCTATCGTTTTTCTGTCCTGCCTGATTATTTTCCACGTTCGCGTGGTAGATTTTACACCGTTACTAGTTATAATGTGTTCTCTTATGGTTACTCCTAAGCCGGGTTACCTTTTAATGTTAGATCGTATGTACATTCGCTTACTCTGCTAATTCCGAGACGATGCAAGAGTCTCTTTCTGCCAAATCTTTCGTAGGCGATAAGATTAGTATTAATTTACCGTACTGCGTTGCTCGCATTAATACGTTGTTTCGTGTAACTATGTGACTTAATGCCGTACGGGCTGGATCTTCTACATATATATGTTGATTCATCATGGACTCGGTGTGCTTTATTCTGGCACGAAAATTTATTAGTCGCGTTATATATAAATAATTAAATTGTATGGCCCCCCCTGAGGGATACGTTGGTGTCTTTTCCTTCCCGCCGATCAGAAATGGCCCATGCATAATTTAAATTAAGCGCGGGAATTCTGGGCTATCAGGGTGCAAAAACATATACTCATCTCGGGGGATCAGGAGAAGCGTGGCGCGCTGGGGCCGTGTGGGAGGGAGGGGGTGTGCACTTTTAAGCAAACGCACGAGGAGTTTTCTTCGCGTCACTTTTCTACGCATCTC
Organism: Procambarus virginalis; assembly: GCA_020271785.1. NCBI lineage: Eukaryota > Metazoa > Arthropoda > Malacostraca > Decapoda > Cambaridae > Procambarus > Procambarus virginalis. The sequence goes on from WNGS01137080.1 coordinate 68,107, forward strand.
TGCTGACGATTCCATCACGAAACGAAGCCTGCAAGAGCACATATATGTGGAGCTCCAAAAGCACGCCAGCTGAGCGTGCGGCCCCCGCTCCGTAGTTTTGGGGAAGCCTGCCCCTTGGATGGCCATCAGACTTCTCCTCTGAGCGACCTGCATCCCTGGGCGTCGAGGCCCTAGCAACAGGACGTCAGGTATGCCCTAGGTATGGCCGGGGGCTCTTGCCTGCGGGTTCGAACGATGGTAGCGTAAGGTCGCGGCCCTCCTAGGCTAGGTAGTCCGTTTTGCCGGTGTGCCCAGGACGCATGCCCCGGGCTTTTTCCGTTCCTTGCTGCTTTTACTGGGCCAGCTGGTCCCTTTCGTGGTCCTTTGCCCGGCGCCCTCTCGCCGGGCCCTCTCGCGCCGCCCTCCCCCGGACCGCTCGTCCCAGCCGGTGTCCAGGACTTCCTAACGGGGCCCTGTTTGGGTGGCCAGGGGGCTATGAATGGCCACCGCGACTGCGCCCTGCGCTGGCTGGGAGGGATTCGAGGGGGCTGGAGCGTTTCCCCCGGCGGTTGCAAGCCTTTCATTTCCTGTGGGGAGACCGGTCTGAGCGGCCAGGTTCCCTGCGTCGTGACCTCATCTGGTGTACCACGGTGACGCTTGGGGTACGCCCGGCCCAGGTTGTTGGAGTGTCAGCAGCGCCTGATGGGATGCGGCGCGGCGTCGTGCTGTTGGGGCCCTGGCGCAGGAGGTCGGCCGGCTGCTGGTCTGTGTCCAAGCGGGGTTTGTGGGCAGAGCTGGGACAGAGGATGGGCTCAGCAGCAGAACTCCTTACGCGGGAGCGCGCCTACAGGCAGTGGAATCGGGGGGTGGGCCTCTCCGTTCCGGTCCGTGGTGGTGAGGGCGGAGTTCTGCAGCTGTAGTCTTTGTACCCGGTTGGGAGCTACCGATCCCGCCGGTCTACTACGCTTGGAAGCTGCGGCTCTCATGGGCCGTCGTACTCTCCCCCTCCCTTAGGGGTGCGCGGTTTGGCCGTCCGCTCGCGGCCGAGGATTGTGGACGTTCGTTTGTGCTTCCTACGTCATCTTTCTGAAGGAGTAATCGTGTTTTTCGTTGCTGTGGTGGTCCGTCCGTCTAGCCCCTCTGTCTGGTGTGTTGCGGGTTTACCTTTATCCCTCGGCGGTGTTTCGTCCTTTCGCGCTTGGTGCTGCCTTTTCCTGCCCCCTCTCCCCCTTGGGTTTTAATTCCTTTGTTTGGTTCGTCCTGTCTTTTCTGCTCAGGATCCTGTTCCATTTCGTTCCCGACTATAAGCTTCTTTATTTACTGCTTCTCAATCTTATCTGTCTTCGAGGGTTCGTTTCTTCTTCTCTCCGTTTTGGTCGTGTCTTAAGTGTTCTTGAATTGTTAGCGGTGTTGTGTGCGGTGTGCGGTTAGTCGTTCGTTAGCCTAGCCGTCAGTTGATTCCGTAATGGGTTTCTTATCGGCTTGTCTGCGGGGATCTGCTACCTTACGCATGTTTCTTTGTCCCCTGTTATTCTTGTTGTCGTAAAAGTTGTTATTGTGTTATTGTAACCCGGATGGATGCGTGCGCGTTGACTGGTTTGTTTGTAGTGCTCCGCTGGTGTGTGAACTGACGTGTGTTGTGTCGCCACTGTGTCGTGCCTGCTTACAGGTTAGTTTATGTTCACTCCTAGTTAACATTTCTATTGTGATACTAGTTGTGTAGTCATGTGTACTTTGCTTATTTTCGTTTATTCTTAAGCACGTTGAGTTAGTTTTTAGTTATGCTTACATTATTGCACCCCGGGTGCCAAGCGGGTAGCTTCGCGCATCTTGTGTTGGCCGGTTATTGAAAGGGTTACAGTAGGCACATAATGGGCGTCAGGGTAATGACACCTCAAAATTCATTCTGTAGCTAAGCAGTTACTCTGGATGAGTCTATTCAAAACTTCAATAGTAAGTTGTCGTCCCAGTGTCAACACGTGGTTTCACTCGCCCTGCTCATTTTGTCAATACACAGGTTCTAATGATTTAACAGCTGCGATCTACATCGTAGCGTTGATCATTCCTTAGTGCAGCAATTTTGGTTAGTTTTTTTGTCCTGCACACGGCGTCCCCCCATCCAGGTGGGGGCAGCGGTGGATTAGGGTTACAAGGGTCACTCAGTTACGTACCTTACAGTTAGCAACACTGGTATTTTGGGCTTTAAATTTCCTTTGGGTCCAGCGTCACGTTGTTGTGATTGGAAATTATTTATCACATCGCTGGAACTGCTATTATAGAATTGTCGTCTTAATGTCACGTTCTCTTTTGTACTCGCACTCCGATCACATTGATAATGACGAGAGGGTGTGCGAATAATTTGTGTTTGACATAGTTTGACAACCATATGTTGGTCAGTCTACATGGCGCGCAATAATGAGTAAAGTCCCAGAGAGACTTGTAGACCAGTCTGAAGCCGGTAGGCAGGCATACATCTAAAGTCTGCGTGATGGTTTATATTTGGATGATCCATTATGTTTGCTCCTTCTTGGCATTGATAGGGTATGATGATAAGATATGTGAATTACACTGGGGTGGTCAGATTGTGCACTTTGCCTGCAGGATCTACAAGATATTGTTGAATTCTCGGTGTACTGCTCTCCTCAGATTGCTCATTGACAATCCAGGTTACACTCAACGACTCCTTTAGAGGCAGATTCTTTGGCTAAACCTTATCGCCTGCTCTATCATGCATTCAGAGGCCAGCATGAGATGGAGACCACATGAATGGACTCGGTTACCTCGTTAGTTAGATTTTGTTGTATTTGTGTCTATCTTCGGACACGAACATGTTTAGCAGTGTGTGTGTCTGGTAACAGAGTTGTGATGAGCCATGTCAGGATGATAAGTAGTCACTTTCTACAATTAGATTGGTATCAATGTGTGGAGACTTGAGCACATGTCATGGCAAGATCCAAGGCAAAGTAGTTCGTGGTCTGAAGGTAGAGCCCATTTTTTATACGGACGGTCCCCACTCGAAATACAAGGGTGCCATCGCCGCATTGTCAGAACAAATGACTTCCATCTGACCTCGTGGGGTGGCGTGTAAGGGACCATCGGGTATATGATTTTGAAGGAAGAGACTGCTCTGTGACAGGCTCAATCTTGGCTTTAATGGCGTTGAGCTTTGCTCTCGACGTGGGCGATCCTGGACTTATCTCTAATTTGGTTCTTGGGTGGAAAGTGAGGGATTAAAACTGGAAAGGGTGTAAACTCCCACGGTGCAGGAAGTGCCGTTGTTGTTTCTCTGGGTACAAATTATGAACCTGACACATTCTGAGTTGAGTTTCCAGTTTTTTGTTATCCTTTGGAACAACTGCTTTACTTCAATAAAGTAAGTCTGGAAGGGCTTCGGGGCAAGGATTAGATGAGGTTAGCCTACATTTTTTATACCAGTTTGACAGTTACTCTCAGTAACACGATCAACAACGCGCAAGAATATTTAATTCCTTTCTCATATTAAGTAAATTTTTGTGGTACGAGGGGCACCCAAGGATTATCCTCAGGTATAATGCACTTGTGTAGGTCCGTTAGAAGTTTTGTATAGATAGTTGGCTTGTTGTATAGCAGGATCTGTTAACTGTACTAGTATTATTTGTTCAATAAAGCCGACCCTGTCTGGCAATGCTTCGCCTTTACCCGGTCAAATTATTGAACAAATAATTCAGCCAGTGGACATGGAGCGGTTACTACGGACCGAGCGGTTTGCTACTGACGCAAACGCCACCAACGCCGCTCAAGAATGGCGACACTGGCTCAAGACGTTCCAAAACTTCGACTCTGCAGTAGAAGAAAGATACTCCCATACCGTGGACAAGCTGTGTCTCTTAATAAGACTACGTTTCTCCACGTGTGTTCGACTACTTTGCTGACTGCACTACGTATGAAGCCGCTGAAAAATTCCAAACAGAACTGTTTGTGAAGCCCAAGAATGAAGTATTCCCAAGGTATGTGCTATGCAACCCCGGTGAGTTCACTTGACCAATTTCTTCAGGCTTTAAAGTTATCAGCTAAAGATTGGGCCAGTTCAAAGCAGTGACTGCTGTAAAAGCTAGTGATAGCTATGTGAGAGATGCTTTCAATAATGGGCGGATCC